>CAUYRH010068842.1:0-10016 GCA_963574655.1 Perodicticus potto
TTTTTTTTTTTTTTGAGACAGAGCCTCAAGCTGTCACCCTGGATAGAGTGCTATGGCATCACAGCTCACAGCAACCTCCAATTCCTGGGCTCAAGCGAGTCTTTTGCCTCCGCCTCCCAAGTAGCTGGGACTACAGGCGCCCGCCACAACGCCCGGCCATTTTTTTGGTTGCAGCTGTCATTGTTATTTCGCGGGCCCCCGGCTGGATTCGAACCTGTCAGCTCAGATGTACATGGCTGGTGCCTTAGCCTGTTGAGCCACAGGCACCGAGCCTCGATTTTTTTTGTTTTTGAGACAGTCTCACTCTATTACCCTGGCTAGAATGCCATGATGTCAACCTAGCTCATAGCAACTTCAAACTCCTGGGTTCAAGCGATCCTCCTGCTTTAGCCTCCTGAGTAGCTAGAACTACAGGCACCACCAAGCCTGGCTAATTTTTCTCTTTTTTTAATAGAAACAGGATCTTGCACTTGATCGGGCAAGTCTGGAACTCCTGAGCTCAAGGGATCCTCCTGCCTCTGCCTCCCAGAGTGCTAGGATTATAGGCATGAGCCACCTCACCCAGCCTTCAATTTTTTTTTTTTTTTGTAGATACAGTCTCACTTTATCACCCTCAGTAGAGTACCGTGGTGTCACATAGCTCACAGCAACCTCCAGCTCCTGGGCTTAGGCGATTCTCTTGCCTCAGCCTCCGAGTAGCTGGGAGACAACGACTGGCTTTTTGTTGCAATTTGGCTGGGGCGGGTTTGAACCCACCACCCTCAGTATATGGGGTCGGCGCTAGAAATATTGTCCTTTTTTTTTTTTTTTTTTTAAAGAGACAAAGTCTCACTTTGTCACCCTTGGTAGAGTGTGTGGCATCACAGCTCACAGCAACCTCCAGCTCTTAGGCTTAGGCAATTCTCTTGCCTCAGCCTCCCGAGTAGCTGGGACTGCAGGTTCCCGCTGCAATGCCCAGCTACCAGCCTTCAATTTTTGAGAAATATATACATAATAGCAAAGGAAA
The DNA here is from genome assembly GCA_963574655.1 of Perodicticus potto. Classification (NCBI taxonomy): domain Eukaryota; kingdom Metazoa; phylum Chordata; class Mammalia; order Primates; family Lorisidae; genus Perodicticus; species Perodicticus potto. The sequence continues at coordinate 1,007 of CAUYRH010068842.1, forward strand.
AAGGCTGTACTATCTTTTTTTTTTTTTTTTGAGACAGAGCCTCAAGCTGTCACCCTGGATAGAGTGCCGTGGCATCACAGATCACAGCAACCTCCAATTCCTGGGCTCAAGCGAGTCTCCTGCCTCTACCTCCCAAGTAGCTGGGACTACAGGCGCCCGCCGCAATGCCCAGCCATTTTTTTTTTTTTTTTGGTTGCAGCCGTCATTGTTGTTTGGCGGGCCCAGGCTGGATTCGAACCCGCCAGCTCAGGTGTACGTGGTTGGCGCCTTACCTGTTGAGCCACAGGCACCGAGCCAGGCTGTACTATCTTAACTGCTACTTTATTACTGTGTATTTCTACGTATGTATTGTATAAAACTGAATTTTATTAAAAGGTTTAATAGCTGTAATCATAGTGTCTAGAAAATTTCAAATTTCGCCTTTTTTATTTGGTTTAGCATTTTTCATCTAGATAGTTTTAATTATTATTTGGGAATATAATATGATGAAGTAACATTCTCATATTTGGAGATATTTGTATTATTCCCTAATTTTCAATGTTATAGTTTTGAAACTAGCACATTCATAGCTTATTTTTTTTCCTAGTTGAATTATTTTCTCAGGATGAGTCTCTCCATTGTCAGTTCTTGAAGCCCAGGTGCTCCTGGCATTTTATTTTCACCTCTGTTCTTTAAAACCTCCAAGCACAAATCCTACACCTGCATTTTACAAATCACATGGGGGAAAAAAACACTATTTAAACCTAAAACCATAAATTAATTAAAGTGTGATAGAAAGGATTGTATCACTTTGGACACATGTAGCACAAAATCCCTCTTTGGAGTGTTCCTAAACCCTCCTTTCAGCTCCTGAAACTAGACCTGTGGTATCAGCTTTTTACTTGCTGTAAGATCAGTTGACAGGATCAACAACGCTTTGTACCATGATCTCTTGTCTCTGACAGAATGACTCAGGCAGTACTTTGGAAAATGGGATACAGGACTTTACAGCTACTTTTTCAAAAGGCACAAAGCACATGATAGTTGTTTACAATCAGTGGTCTGTGAGGAATTTTACAATGGAGAAATAAAGAAGAAAACTCCAAAAAGGAACATAATGAAAGTATTTTTGTTAGAGGACAAAGACTGAGTCTATGTTGGCTTCCTAATATAGCAGTAGCAACTATTTTAGTGCCTAGCTAATAGTAGATGCTCAATAAAAAATACGTTCAATCAATGAATAAAAGGAAAAGTTTACACCTGAAGGAAATGTGTAGTCTAGATTATCACCCAAACAAAATTCCTCTGGCTGGGTGCAGTGGTTCCTGCTTGTAATTCCGGCACTTTGGAGGCTAGGGTAGGAGAAATGGTAGAGCTCAGGAGTTGTAGACCATCCTAGATAACACAGGGAGACCTTGTCTCTTAAAAAAAACAAAAACAACAAAACACACAACAAACACAGAAAAAAAATTCCTTTGGCCAGTTGGTGGGACCACTGTTGCCACTATTCCCTGGGTTGAAGCATAATACATGTGTGCTCAACTTATACTTGCAAATTTCTACTTTGCCTTTGCTACTGTGATTGCTGCCTTTTAAAGCAACTGTGCTCAGGCACCTTGTAAAAGAGTGGAATCTCCACCTCCTGAGTCATTTCTGAACTGGTCTCAACCCAGTGCACTCCTCAGTGCTCCTTGTTTCAAATGCTCCATCACTCCAGTCATCAGGACTGCTGTTCCCCATCAGCTGTGATGTCTCTCTTCAGAATAAGGCTGAAGAAGGACAAGGCACAATATTGTAAATACAATGCTCAAGGTCATGGGAAGAAATGAATGGTAATTTTTGATTAGTGCCCCAGAATCATTGACTTTCATATTGACATCCTTGACACCAAATCAATCAGGTCTGATACTGGGCTCTGTTAAGCACAGATGTGTATGTGATTCTAGGAAGAAATGCATAATAAAAATGAGAATCTCCACAGTTGACCACCTCCTTAAGTTGACCTATTTTCATAGGCCAGACACAGTACCACATGTATGTATCGGTACAGCATGCTTAGTTCTTTATGTTGACCACCTCTGTATGTTGACCAGTTTGTTACAGTCCCTTGGGTGGCCAAAGTACCAGGATCAACTGTATCAGATGGGAGGCCACATAGGAGTTAAGGCAGGCTTTCCTCACTGCCCAGGGTGGGTCCACATGGCATTGTTCTGGATTCCTATTGTAACTTGGAAAGAAACTTTTACCATGTCTAGAGCCCTGATGTCCTACAAATGAAGGAGGAGGTTGTCCTCAAATTCTTTGCAGCAAGTACCCATTTTGGTGGCACCAACCTTTACTTTAAAATGGAACAGTACATCTACAAAAGGAAAAGTGATGGCATCTACATCCTAAATGTGAAAAGGACCTGGGAGAAGCTTCTGCTGGCAGCTCGTGTCATTATTGCCATAGAAACCCTCAACATCTCCCATGAATAACTGTGGGAGGTAATGCCTCGTCTCTACTTCCACAGATATCCTAAAGAGATTGAAAAGGAAGAGCAGGCTGCTCCTGAGAAAGCTATGACCAAGGAGGAATTTCAGACTAAATGGAGTGCTCCAGTTTCCGAGCTCACTGCTACTCAAACCGAGGTTGCAGACTGGTCTGAAGGCTGCAGGTGCCCTCTGTGCCTATGCAGCAGTTCCCCACTGAAGACTGGAGTGCCCAGCCCGCCACAGAAGCCTGGTCTGCAGCTCCCACTGCTCAGTTCACTAAATGGGTAGAAACAGCCACTGAGTTGTCTTAAGCTATTTTTCCACAAGCTTTTAAACAAGATGGAAGTAAGATTGGTGGGAAACAAACATCAGTTTAAAATGAAAAAAAGAGGGTATAAGCTCAGGAATAATTGGATTCCAGTCTATGATCCATCTCTTCCAGTGTTGTGGCTTTCTTATCCTCTCTGAGCCTTGGTTTCTTTATCTGTAAAGTGAGAAGAGAATCTACCTCAAAAGGTTTATCTTAGTCTGTTTTCTGTTACATATACAGAATGCCTGAAACAGGTAATTTATAAAGAAAAGGACTTATTCCCAAGTGCCCATCAATACATGAGTGGATTAATATAGAATATAGTATATGTATACCATTAAGTACTTACTCAGCCATAAGAAAGGGAGAAGGAGTAACAACCTCAATGGAACTGTACACCATTCTTCTAAACAAGGTATTACAAGAATGGAAAAACAACCACTACATGTACTCAATATAAAATTGGAACTAGTCAAGCAACACCCATGTGCACATCTGGTAGTAAAACTCAATGGAAACCATGCAGATGGGAGGGGAGAGAAAAGGATGGGTAAATTCACACCTAATAGGTAAAATGCATGCTATCTTGGTGATGGACACACTTATAACTTTGACTTAAACTGCACAAAAGCAATTCATGTAAGCAAAACATTTGTATGCCTAAAATATTCTGAAAAAAAATTTTTCTGAACATTTTTTAAAAATTTTATTCCTTACAGTTATGGAGGCTGAGAAGTCCAAAGTCAAGGGGCCACATCTGGTGAGAGCATTCCTGCTGTAGGAAGTCTGTAGGGTTTGGAGGCAGCTCATGAGAGGGAGCTGAGCATGCTAGGTGATGTCTCTCTTCCTCTCCTTATAAAGTCGCCAGTCCCAATCTCATATTAACCCATTAATCCATTAATAATTGTTAATTATTAATCCATTAATCTATGAATAGATTAATCTGTTCCTAAGGGCAGAGCCCTCATGAACTAATCACCTCTCAAACGCCTCAGTTCTCAATGCTGCTATATTAGGGATACCTTTAAGATCATTTTTTTTGGTGAGGACAAACATTCAAACCATTACAGGGTTGTTATGAGGATTAAATGAGATAATGCATGTAAAACACATTCGACAAATATTGGCTACTAATATCATAGATGCAAATCCTCAAAGTTAACAATGATCAATTCAGAAGAACAAAGGAGGAAGTATATCTGGTACAAGAGGTTTGGGGTGTCAGGACTCTTTATGTTGCAAAGTAATAGTAAACCCAATTCAAATTAGTTTAAACAACAAAAAAGATTTCTTGGCCTCTGCCACTGGAATGTCCAGAGATTTTACTGGCTTCCAGAATGGTTTGAATCAGCAGCCCAATGGCATCACCAAGGACAGAAGTTCTATTTGTCCCTTACTCTGCCACTGAAGTATCAACTTCATCCCAAGACCAGCTTTCCTCCTGACCTCCTGATAGTGACATGGCAGCCAGCCACAGTTGGGGCTTCATGCATCCACATTCACAACCAATGAGCAGAGAGAAGGGGCCTAACCTACTCCAAGTAGGAAAACTCACCACTATTGGGCTATCTTGAGTCATAGGCTCACTCTTGAACCAATGAGGGGCCAGGAAGACAGAATGTGCTGTTCAACTTCAGTAAAACAAGTTCCCTGCTGCAGCTACAGGGATCATTTTCTCCCAAAGTGGGTGAGCTGCTTGGGGGAGGGGTTGGATCTGAAAGGGAAGTCTGGGTACTACTAGGAAGGCAGATGGATGCTGACCAGGTAGGCAATCATTAAGTGGGTATCTAATAAGTTATATCTGGAATGATGGGAGGAATATGTAAAAAATATCCCCCCAGGCTCGGCACCTGTAGTTCAGCAGCTAGGGTACCAGTCACATACACCGGAGCTGGTGAGTTCAAATCCAGACTGGGCCTGCCAAACAATGACAACTATAACCAAAAAATATCCGGGTGTTGTGGCAGGCGCCTGTAGTCCCAGCTACTTGGGAAACTGAGGCAACAGAATCGCTTAAGCCCAAAAGTTTGAGGTTGCTGTGAACTGTGACGCTACAGCACTCTACTGAGGGTGACAAAGTGAGACTCTGTTTCAAAAACAAACAAACAAAAAACCCAAATTAAGATTAAGCTCAGGATGGATAAAGGTGTAACAGTGAAAACATGGGATGCTTGGGCCATGGCAGGACCTTATGGTGGATGTCCTTCACGTCTCAGATTCAAAGGCAAATCTATTAATACAATTCCTTCCTAGAAGTAGTCTCCTGGTGTAGGTTTAAGAAAATGTACATGCAAAGGAAGGGGAAGGAAATTTTAGCCACAAAGCTGCAGTCACGCACTTGTGCAAGGTCACCCAGAACGGATGCAGTTGCTCAGGAAGATCATGAGAGTGTAAGGAGAGAAGAGGCTGGGGCTCACTGACAATATGGAGCTAGGGGAAAAAAAGAGGAGCTGGCAAAGAAAGCCAACTTGGATGGTCAAAGAGGTAGAAGGAGAACCAGGGAAGAGGGGAACTGTGAAAGCTGAAGCAAGGAAGCCATTCTCATCTTCCCAGGGACAGCCTGGCATGGTGGCTCACACTTGGAATACCACTACTTAGCGATACTGAGGCAGAAGGATCACTTGAGGCCAGGAGTTTGGGACCAGCCTGACTAAGAGCAAGACCTCATCACTACAAAAAAAAAAAAAAAAGCAAGTAAGCAAGAAAAACTAGCCAGTCATGGTGGTGCATGCCTGTAGTCCCAATTACTTGGAAGGCTGAGGCAGGAGGATTGCTTGAGCCCAGGAGTTCCAGCCTGGTTAATAGAGGGATACTGTCTCTGAAAAATCAAATAAAAAATAAAATAATCTCCCTAGGGAGACTCAAACAGATGAGGCCAATAGGAAGAGCCTGGAATGAGGCTCCCACAGACTCTATGAAATATCCCCTGGGAAAGACTCCAGACTAGCCCAGGCCAACAAGCTACTAAGGAAATTCCCTTCCCCCCCCCCTTTATTAATAAAAAAGTGTTTGAGAGATAAAAGTCTCACTATGTCACCCAGGCTGGACTCAAACTCATGGCCTTGAGTGATCCCCCTGCCTCAGCCTCCAGACTACCTGACACTATAGGTTTGTGCCACCACCCCCTAATGGCTAGAGGTGCTGCATCATTGCATGGGGGCCTCCAGAGTCAGCTAGGAAGCTCCATTCCCTGGAGGGGGGCACCTGAGACTGCGGTGTCACAGGGGTCGTGAACATTAGCTCTGTGGGGACCAAGGCAAAACTTTCCCTTCTCCCTCCCAGGATTTGCTGGAAAAGCAACTCATAATAAAGAGTTTAATAAAAGAAAATCTATTGGCTGGGCACCCATAGTTCAGTGGTTAGAGTGCTGGCCCTGTGCACCAGGAGTGGCAAATTTGAACTTTGCCCAGGACTGCTAAATAACAACAACAACAACAAAAATCTATCAAATGTATTTAAATATGTATAAATGGGAATCCCCAGAAAAATTAGGATTTAACTCCACTGTGGAATTTAGGAGCTTATATGCCTTTCTGGTAAAATGGGTTATGGGAGGGGGGAAAAGAGGGATTCTGTGTACAAAGGTCTGACAATTAAGTTGAAGAACTTGCCACCTTGTGCTTAGGTTGGCAGCACTGTACAAAGAGTGTGGTAAGGTTTCACAACTTTAATATATCAGTGTCTCACAGCTGTGTTCAAGTTGACGTGAAGAGGTATTTTGCTGAGTGGCATTCATTACTGTTGTGTGTTTTTGTGTGCCATCAAGAGAGCTTGAATTAGAGCAACAAACAAATATTAAATTTCTTGTTAAACTTGGCAAGTGAAATCAGAGACACGTTAGCCTAAGTTTATGGGGATAATACCATGAATGAAACAGCAGTGACAAATGGATTGAGCATTTTCTGAGGGGAGAGAAGGTGTCACTGATGAAGAGAAGTCAAGGCGGTCAGTAACAAGCGTAGCTGACAAAAATCATTGCAAAAATTCTTCAAATTGTGTGTCAAAATCATTGGCTGACTGTGAGAAGCATAGTAGACTAAGTAAAAATCCATAAAATTAGGGAAATCTTTTTTTTTTAGAGACGGAGTTTCACTTTGTCCCCCTCTATAGGGTGCTGTGATGTCACAGCTCACAGTAACCTCCAGCTCTTGGGCTTACGCTATTTTCTTGCCTTAACCTCCCGAGTACCTGGGACTACAGGCGCCCACCACAACGCCTGGCTATTTTTTTTTGTTGTTGCAGTTTGGCCAGGGCCGGGTTCAAACCCGCCACCCTCTGTATATGGGGCCGGCGCCATATGGGGCACAGGCACAGCCCAAGTTAGGGAAATCTTAACTGAAAATCTTGGCATGAGAAAGGTGTGGCTCTTGCATCAAGACAATGCACCAGCTCACATGGCACTGTCTGTGAGGAAATTTTTAACCAGTAAACAAATAACTGTATTGGAACATCCTCCCTTCTCACCTGATCTGGCCCCCAATGACTTTTTTCTTTACCTGAAGATAAAGGAAATACTGAAAGGAAAACATTTTTATGACATTCAGGACATAAAGGGTAATATGACTACAGATCTGATGAATATTCTGGAAAAAGAGTTCCAAAATTGCTTGGACTAGGTGCTGGCATCACTGCTTAGCTTCCCAAGGGGTCACTTCAAAAGTGACCATAGTGATACTCGGCAATGACATATGTATAGAAATATTCACCAATGAGGGGTACGAAGCACTTTTTCTAGGATGAGTTCGTGAACTTAATTGTCAGAATTCGCATATACTGTATATCATATTCTTCCAATAAAGTGAGCTAGAGAAAACACATTGTTATTAAGAAAACCATTAGGAGCAGAAAATATATTTACTATTCATGAAGTGGATCATCATAACAGTCTTCATCCTTGTTGCCTTCATCCTGAGTAAGCTGAGGAGGAGGAGGAGGAAGAGGAGAAATTGGTGTTGCCATCTCAGGGGTGACGAAGCAGAAAAGGTGAAAGAGTTGGAAGGGGAGGTGGGCACACTCAGTGTAGGGGCAACAAAGGACCACTATAGAGGATGGATAGTGGGGAACAAAGATTAAATTGTTCTCTCTTGGAATTTAAAGGAGCCTGAGAGTCAGGGACATTATCTTCTTAAAGAGTCTATTCAGGTGCAGTGACACCCCATGTCTTACTGAGAGGGGAAGAAAAAGACAATTATTCTGTAGATCTCAGACCCACTCAGATAAAGAAACTTCAAGGATTTTGAAAGAGTTGGTGATGGTGGTTGCAGGAGATCAGAGAGAACTTGAGGCTTCCTCAGTTCAAAATGTTAAAGTGTCATATTTGGGGGTAAAAATCTTTCTAAATTCCTTCAGCTTGAAGCAAGGACATCAGAGGGAGAGGCATGTGAATACACAGTGTTGGCGGTTTATTACACACACAGACGCAGTTTGTTACAGCACCTGGCATGCATCACCCTGACTGTAGCTCTCGGATAAGACTCCTGAGAGTGCAATGTGGTGCCAAGGAGGGAGGCTGTGCAGCTGACAGGAGTTTACACAGTTCCAAAGTCAGCTGTGCCAAATGTAACCTCCTTTGTATTTCTAAAACTGGGCTCTGTGACCCAAAATCCACTAGAACAGCAGTTCTATCCTGCTTCCAAGCTCACCACTCACCTCTTATTTTTTTCAGGTATAAAAAAATTACTTCTGGTGTAAACAGTCTCTGTGGTTTATAGTATAAATTGTGAGCTTTTGCAATATTTTTTTCTCTTTACAAACCCCCTCCTTTGACATTGAAAAAAATAGTTTGGCTTTTAGAACTTTGTCTAAACAGACACACTTACATCTACTTAAGAGGTGAAGGAATGAAAAGATGGCTCTCCCTGTCCCACCCCCACATATTCAAATATCCAGGAAAGCTAGCTTGACCCTTGGAGAAAGGGCCGCAGGGAGAAGGAACAGAGAGGGAAATTTCAAAATGTTGTCTGCTACACGTACTTATATCACTCAGCCCAGGAAGATATGTCTAATTCCTGAGGACAGCTGACACAGACATAGAAAACAAGATAAAATAGTTTTACCAATAGTGGAGGGGAGAATAAGAAGTAGAAGAAATGGCTTGGCGCCTGTGGCTCAGCGGGCTAAGGCGCCAGCCACGTACACCTGAGCCGGCGGGTTCGAATGCAGCTTGGGCCCGCCAAACAACAATGATGGCTGCAACCAAAAAATGGCCGGGCATTGTGGCGGGCGCCTGCAGTCCCAGCTACTTGGG
>CAUYRH010068843.1:0-22115 GCA_963574655.1 Perodicticus potto
TGGAGCTGGAACATATTCTTCTTAGCAAAGTATCTCAAAAATGGAAGAAAAAGTATCCACTGTACTCAGCCCTACTATGAAGCTAATTTATAGTTTTCTTATGAAGGCTATAACCCAATTATAGCCCAAGAAGAAAGAGAAAAGGGAAAGGAAGAAGAGAGGGTGGGTGGAGGGAGGGTAATTGGTGGGACCACACACCTAAAGTGCATCTTACAAGGGTACATGTGAAATTTACTAGGTGCAAAATATAAATGTCTTAACACAATAACTAAGAAAATGCCATGAAGGCTATGCTAACCAGTTTGATGAAAATATTTCAGATTGTATATAAAACCAGCACATTGTACCCCATGAATGCATTAATGTACACAGCTATGATTTAATTAAAAAAAGTTCTTTCAAGTTTCCTTCCCCTTCTCTATCCTGCATTTTAAAAATAATTTCTGATATTCAAATACACACACACCCCAGCTCAACCTTTCATAGAATGGTGAAAAAATAAAATAAAAATTAAAGATTGAAAAAAATAAAATCTAAAATTTATATTTTACTAAACAATCCTAATTTATTTGGGGGGAATAATATCCTTTCCTAATAAGAAATAGATAATTTTTGTGTACAATACTCTCAAAAATAAATCAAGAACAAATATAAAAGAACTCACCCAAGATTAAAACTCTGTCATATAATTATGGGTAGCTATGTTGTACAGTAATCTTTGTTTTTTGTTCACAAGTTACTGAAATTAACATTTTAAATAATTTTACTTATTAAGATATGTTGTTTATTAAAAAGTGTAAAGTCATTCATATTTATTTCTGGAAAAAAGTCCTTAAAGAGAATCAGAAAAGTTGATGTTTGTCCAGCAGATGGCGCCAAGCATCCAAAAATTTTGGTGCCAAGCATACAAAACAGCATTCAAAAGTGTGTTTATAGCTACACGTTAGTAATGTGTTTATTGAATTTTATGCTTATATGCACAACTATCTTAAAGAATCAGGGGAAATTATTCTATTATTTACAACCAAGACTCTTTCACATGTCCCTACCTGATTCTTGCTTTGCTAATTATGTTTTAATCTAAATTGAAAAAATAATTTTCTCCCTCAGACCCTCTCAGTGAAGAATTTGTTCATGGAATGTTAGACCATGAATAATGAAAAAATGTTAAATAAAAGGTATCCCAGCTTTCAAATTTTAGTCATTTTTAAATCCAAAGTAAAACTACAAAAGATTCAAGCCAACTTTCTCAGGATTGTTAAGGTCTGAAATAGAAAATAGAAATATTTCAGATGTATTAATGAGAAATTTCACTCTTGAGGACTGTACACAGTTGCATCTTTTCAAAGTTTACCCTTCATGTGTGCTTCCTTTTCAACTTTCCAATTTCAGTATAGTGCCATTTTTTTTTTTAGACAGAGTCTTGCTTTGTTGCCCCTGGTACAGTGACGTGGTGGGTCATAGCTCAGAGCAACCTCAAACTCTTGGGTTCAAGGGATTCTCCTGTCTCAGCCTCCTGAGTAGCTGTGACTACAGGCACCCACCACAATGCCCGGCTATTTTTAGACAGGTCTTGCTCTGGCTCGGGCTGGTCTTGAACCTGTGAGCTCAGGTGATCTACCCACCTTGGCCTCCCAGAGTGCTGGGATTACAGGCATCAGCCCGTGCACCCTGCCTTATGGTGCATTTTTAAATATGCTCTACATGTTCTTGGATGATATTATATGATTTTGAGTCCTCACTGATCTCATTAAAATGATTCAGTCTCCAACACTCTATTCTTTATTTTTAAATGTAAGAAATAGAATATGTTGAAATTATAGATATTTGACATTTTAAATGAATGAAATTTAAAATGGTCAAAAATAATTCGAAATATTATCATTTTTTAAGAATCGAGGTTTACCATGTGGGAGACCCAGGTTCAATTCCCTGATGGGGAGCTGAAGAAAAAAATATATAAAATAAAAATAAATAAAAAGAAGTTTATATCTGTCAATAGGTTACATTGTTATAATCTACAACCTCCAAAATGTCAGTGAATTAAGAAATAAAAGTTTATTTCTTGCTCACACTCAAAGTCCCGTGAGGGGCTCCCTTCTACGTTATAGTCATTCTAGGAGCCAAACTAACAGGTCAACCAGAACATTTCCAGTCTCTACTGCACCGAAGGAAAAAGGTATTAAATCTACATTGGCCTGAAATGCTTCCACGAGGAAGTGATACATCACTTTCACATTTCATTGGCCAAAACCAGTCATGTGGACACACCAAATGCCATGGGCTATGGAAAATAGCAAACTGAAAATATACGATGAAAAGTCACTATAACTCATAAATATTAAATCTTTATATCATATACAACACGGTTTCAGGTCTACTATAATACGAAACATTTTATGCAAGTGTTTATGTTTTTGCCAAATCTTTGTATTTCCAGTTGATGTAGGGTAAATGATTAAAGGAAATGGAAATAGAAGACATTCTTTCTTTTACAGGCATTAAAACTTGTTGGAGAGAAGACATTTGAAAAAAAAAAATCTTACGGCAATCAACACCAGGGGTTTTGATAAATATTCCCAGTGCTAAGGAGAACGAGTAAGGGGGGCACAAGGCTTTAAAGGAAGAGATCTGGAAGAAGAGAGAGATTTGATCCGGGTGTTACAGGAAGTGTAGAATTGGCACTGCACTTAAAGTAGCAGGAGGACGCCGGAAACAACGGGGACACTGTAACGAAAGAGAGAGGTGGAATAAACAAGATCACTGGGTATGAATTCTGCAAGATGTTTGCCTGAGATCATTAAGTTCCCCGACCAACAAACAGAGAAAGAGAGAGAAGTGGAAGCGAGCAGAGGAAGGCGTGGGGTGATGGGAAGGAGTCAACTCTCAAAGTTGCCAACTCATGTTTTTCCCAAGAAAGATCTTTTTTTAAATTCTGCCATCAGCTATCACCACTATTTTATGAACGAAGAACATTTTATCATGAAAAACAACCTCAAAAAACCATCTCAAAACTTTAAATGTGAATAATTTTAGCTTTATACAACCCTAACTACACATCCATGTTTTTATCATTTTACTGCGGGCCAGTGAAAACTTCGTGACAAGCCAGATTTTGTGAGTAATTGAGCTGAAGTCCAAATTGAGATTAATGGCAAAGTTAGAAAATCTTCAGAACGAAGCCATGTAACTTCATCAGGATGGCGACCAAAGCCTGCTGTACCTCTCTATGGGAGAGTCCCTAGAAGCGGGGTGTGGACGAGAAAGAAGGAACCTAGGAGGACTTCCAAAATCGCCCTGTAGCCCCCTAGAAAGTTATGGGGACCTGGATCAGGCCACAGACAGAGGGAAAAGGCAAGAGGCATTTTAGACAGAAAAACCAAAAAGAGTCCCTAAAATAACCCTATTTTCCCAGTGGAGGAAAGGTTTGTTTTGTTTTATTTTTAATGGTTTGTATAACAAACAGAGTTCTTAAATGTCCAACACATCAAAATGTTCCATAGATCTTGAAAAAATGCTACATAAACAAAGCTGTAATTCAGCAATGAGAGAGAAGAGTATTTCAACATCCTCCCTTGGTGGGGGGCTATCACTTAAACCTTCATCTGGTAGACTTGGCCCCTGGGGAATGTGGCAACTCATCTTGTTTATGTAACTCTAATCTCACTTGTGTCTTTACTGGTATCATGGCCCATTCTACCACACAGTTATTTGACGAGATCGGGTGTGTTCAGGCTGGTATGGCCGTAGACCCACACAGTTATTTGAAAAGGATACTAGTTAAGCACTAAGTTATTAGTTGTTGGTACCTGTGTAACTCTGCAGAAAGAAAGCATCGCCTAGATTAGATTGCAAGTATTTCTCAAGAGTTACTAAAACAAAGCACATGACTTATCTTCAAGTAGTTTTAACCTAACTAAATCACAGTGCTTCTCTTTGACATAAAATAATATTTTATTTTTTCTGGGTTAAAAAAAAACCTTTTGATTAATTAATTTTAAACATATCCCTTTAGACAGGGCATTCTTCTCCACTGAAAATAAACCAACAGATGGCCCCATTTTTATAAAATGAATAAAAATCCAACATCCAATCAAGTTCACTATAATGTCACCCATCATTCTGGAAAATGCTTACTACCATATGTTTTTAAACAATAATAATAGTAAATTTGCCCCCTATGTTTTCAGTGTAAAATATTTCAAGCTTACCAAAACACGCAGAAAATAACAGTGGAAATATCTAAGTACCCACCATGACCTTAAACCAGAAAACGAAACAGCCTTTGCACCCACACACACACTAATCTCATCTCCTTTTTCCCAACCTAGAGAAAAACACTATCTCAATTCAATGTTTATCACTATTATCTGTATGTTGCAGTATCTTCACAACATACGTAAGAACCCATAAGCAATAGACAATATCATTTGGCACATTTTAAAACTTTACGTACATGAGACTCTGATGGGTGTGAAATGGTGTTTCACAGAGGTTTTAATTTCCTTTTTCCTGATCACACCTGATTGCACGTGAGGTTAAACCTCTTTTCTTGTCTTAATGATGATACGCTTTTTCCTCTTCTGTGAAATGTGTCTTTGTATCTTGGCAAATTTCTCAGACTATTGGGATTTCTTTCTGTTTGACTTTGAAGGTGTCCTTACGCATTTGGAATATCATTCACTCCTTTGAGAGTCAGTAACAAGCACTGTAAATCTGTCCTCTCAGTCTGTGGCTCAGATGTTCACTTTGGAATTCGTGTTTCTAACGCCCGGGAAGTAACATGAGGAGCCCCCATGTACAAATCCACTATGCAGATGGGCCTCCTCTACTTTACGGTTTATGTTTTTTACATTTTGTGTCTTGGGTTTTCTTAATTTAAAAAAAAAAAAAACACTATTCCGAGTGCATAAAGATGTTTTATGTTTATGTTTCCTTCTAGAAATTTTAAAGCTTTTCATTCATGTTAAAGTCTATAATGCACCAAAAATACAGTTTTGAGAATGATGGTAGGTAAGAATCGAATTTTTTTTTCCCATGTGGGTGAAAAACCATGCTAGCATCATTTATTGAATAAAGCATTCTTTTTTCCTTGCTTTCTGTAACACCTCCATCGTATTTCTTATTTCTAATATGTGCAGATCTATTTCTGAGCTATCCTTTTCCAGCAGCAGGGAACTTATATAGAGCTTTATATCATCCTTATCACTCATTATCTAAATTTTTTCTATAGGTGAAATATAAATCACAAGAAACATTGCAGCTACATTTTTAAATAAGTCTTGCTTTACTTTCCCCAACAAAGTGACATAAGTTCCTTTTTTTTTTGAGACAGAGCCTCAAGCTGTCACACTGGATAGAGTGCCGTGGCATCATAGCTCACAGCAACCTCCAATTCCTGGGCTCAAGCGAGTCTCCTGCCTCTGCCTCCCAAGGAGCTGGGACTACAGGTGCCCGCCACAACACCCGGCCATTTTTTGTTTGCAGCTGTCATTGTTGTTTGGCGGGCCCGGGCTGGTTTCGAACCAGCCAGCTCAGGTGTATGTGACTGGCACCTTAGCCCGTTGAGCCACAGGCGCTGAGCCGTGACGTAAGTTTCAATACAAAATTCTGATTCCCTAAGAAATGTTTCACATTCTTACAATCTTTTAAGGTAAAACATTCAATTCAAGAATCCCCCCTCCCGTTTTTTAAGACAGAGTTTCACTTTGTCACCCTGGGTAGAGTGCCATGGCATCGTAGCTCACAGCAACCTCAAAGTCTTGAGCAATCCTCTTGCCTCAGCCTCCCAAGTAGTTTGAACTACAGGATTGCACAACGCATGGCTAGTTTTTGTATTTTCAACAGAGAAGGAGTCTCGCTCTTGCTGAGGCTGGTCTCGAACACCTAAGCTCAAGTAATCCTTGTGCCTCGGCCTCCCAGAGTGCCGGGATTGCAGGTGTCAGCCGCCCCACCCGGCTCCTTTTCCCATTCCACCCGGTGTGTCAGTCGGTGAGATGAGCTGCTGTCCACACCGGTAAAGACAGGAGGGGAAGAAACCACAGCACACCATGGTTCGGGTTCTTGTTCACCTTGGTTTTTCTCTCTTCTGGTTCTTCTGTTGCTTGTTAGACTTTTTCCCCACGTGTCTTCCTCAACCGTGATACTCTATGTGAGAGGCTGACTGAGTGAGGATAAAACGCGCTGCCTCTGGAGCTGGATCTGTTGTGACAGTCCTGGCCCTGTCACTTTCTGGCTGTGAGACCTTAAGCATGGTATTTAACCCCTTTCTGGTGAAGTACAGATACAAATGGTACCTACCGTAAAGGGTTGTTATGGAATGAATGAATTAACATTATCAACAGACCTAAGTAAGGCCCTGAAGAGCCAAATAGATGCCACTGTCTTCCCAGATGCCAGCGTGGGAAAAGAGAGCTCCGCTACCAGTCTGGGATTTTTTTCCCCTTGTAAGCCTTGCTCTTTCTGCCTGGAGTCTTGTAACATTTTCTACCTAGTAATGATTATGGTTCAAGGATCTTTACCATGATATGCTAAATATGTTCTTCATCTCTCCAGCCTGAACTGTAGTGAGATATTATTTAATACAATCTGCAACCTCGGTTTTTTTCTTCTTCCTACAGAAATTGTCTGCATTTTTGTTTAATTCTTGTCTGATTTCCCTTTTTCCCCTTCCGGAACGACCATTACATGTGAGGCCTCTCGAACCTATTTTCTAGGTACCCAACTACTTCCCCAGATTTCCATCTTTTTATGTTTTTACTCTGCACTTCAAGAAATGTCTTAGTCCTGATTTCCAGACAACTATTTGAAATTTCAACAGTGATCATAGCCTCCCCTCCCTTAGTTCCTCTATTAAATTATATATTGGGATTTTTTTTAGCTCCAAAGAGCCTCTTTTGTGCTGCACTTTTATTTCCTTGGGAGCTTTTATTATTTTTGAATTCAGAATTTCCTTTGTCTCCTCCCAAACGCTCTCTTTCAGTGCCTATTCTGCCAGATCATCCACCCCTGGCTTCTGGGCCCTTTTGGATAAGATGTGATCTTTCTTTCCTTTTTTTTTGTAAAAAAAAAAATCGCCCTCGCCCTTGGTAGAGTGCTATGGCGTCACAGCTCACAGCAACCGCCAACTCCTGGGCTTAGGCGATTCTCTTGCCTCAGCCTCCTGACTAGCTGGGACTACAGGTGCCCACCACTACGCCCAGCTAGTTTTCCTATTTTTAGTAGAGATGGGGTCTCTCTCTTGCTCAGGCTCGTCTCCAATTCCTAAGCTCAAGCAATTCACCTCCCTCAGCCTCCCAAAGTGCTAGAATTACAGGTGTGAGCCACCGTGCCCAGCCATTTCTGACAATTTTTGCTTTGCAAACATTTATTTCTTGATTGAACCCACCACCACGGGCTCACTAAAAATTGGGTAAATACTTATCTCACCTGTTTTTATTGATCTTTTTAAAATGTATGTATAGCTCACATTTATTTCAGTGTTTAACATTAGATGTGTTGGGGTCTTTATTTAGAAATTTGGTGCTATTTTTATGACCACTAATATGTTGTAGAAACTTAACTCCTATTTATATCAGTTAGCCTAAGGTAAAATTAGTTGCAGTTTCCAAGAACTTCCCATGACACTGAGGACTTACCTACCTAGAAGCTGTTTGTGCGACAGTGGGTGCTAGACTTAGCTATTTGACTATAAGTCAATCAAAAAGCCAGCATCTCTCAGCCATGGGCTTGTTTTCATGGAGTTCTGCAGCTTCCTGGAGGGAAGCACAGTGGAGCTGGTTCCAGAAGGAGCCTTGGTGGGGACCCCAGGGCCATTGTAGCCCCACGCTAAGTGAAAGCCACTCTTCCTTGCTCCCCTTCCTGAGGTAGGCACCATCCATCCATCCCTGCGTGCCATGCTGCTGAGACCAGATGAGGTTTCACCACCATTCTCAATGCAGAGTCCCAGACAACCACTCCAGTGACTACCGGCCACCAGAAAGACGATGTCACCTCAGTTTTAGGCCAGATCACAGACAAGGCAAATCATGTTCTTCTGCAATGGTGTTTCCTTTTTATCATACATAAAGTGACTCAAATATTTTGTTCCTTGGATGGATGTGGAGAACATCCTTCTAAGAGAAGCATCACAAGTATGAAAAAGCAAGTATCCAGTGGACTCGATGAAACCAGATGAACAATTCCGCACCCACATGAAAAAAAAAATACAATTCAATTCCAGCTAGTGGAGGAGAGGGGAGAGAGGGGAGGAGGGAGAGGGTTTGGTGAGCTCTTACCTAGTGGGCACAATGCAGTGTATACAGCACACCTCCAACTACAACTTGGACTTTACTTGACAAATGCAAACAATATAACCTAGTCGTTTGTATGCATGTATCAATCCAAAATTTAAAAATGTATATTTTTTGCTCTTATTCCCTCACCTGCTTTTTTTTAACTTTATTTTTGATGAAGCCCTAGGAAGAGACACACCCAAGAGCAAGCAGCACACCCAACACGCAGGCCCTAAATCCCACTGCTGGAAATGGGTTCTGTGGGCGCACATGCCCTAATGCAGAGCAGCTCACACAGTTGACTTGCTGTAAATGCAAATAATCAGGCAAAGAGAAAAACCCAATGTCCATAAATAGGTTAAACTAATTATGGGTATATTGATAAAATGGATATTTTATCCAATGGGACAATGAAAAAGAATTAGAAAGATGTCTATTAAGTACCAGGAAAGATGCCCGAAATATATAGCATGGTGAAAAAAAGTAAGGCCACTAATTGAAGGGCAATTTACCCACATTGGTTGGGGGTAGTTGGGGGAGGAACTACCCCCAAGCAGTTTGGCAAAGTATAGGGTGTTCCAAAAATAACTCCAAAAGTCACCATACATAGGGAAAATAGGAAATTGTAGCTAAATATACATGTAAAATTAGGCAGCCAACATGTAAAGAATATTTTGTAAGAACACTTTGTAAATAAACATATAATTTATCCCATTTCCCTTCTGTATGGCGACTTTGAAGGCATGACTTTTGGGATACCCTATGTTTGATTCTAAATACAAGACATGCAATCCTTGCCCAAGAGAAATTCTGATGATTGAGGTCTGTTCCACCTCAACGAAGCTCATTCACACAAGGGTGTGCCCCTCTGTCCACACGCGTCCCCCTCCTGCCTTTCCTTCTGGTGGTCCTGATACACGTGTGCCACACGTCCTCTTATCTAATGCTGAACTAAGCTGCATCTATCTCTAAATAGGCCAAAGGCTCTGCCCAAATTTGGAGAAACATTTAAGAACTGGTCAAAACTGAGGAGTTTTGGCTCAAACTCAAGATGAGAAGGATAAACAAACCCTGCCCAAATGGAATCTAGTTTGATATATTTTCCTGCTTTCCTAATTAAAGCCAAATGTTTGAATATTTCCCAAATTACCTCGGATGAAACTACTGTATCATTTTGTCTTCTAAGCAAACTCACGCTGTTAAGACATTTATTTTGATGCACGCTAGTTTTCAGTTTATTTGCCATGGGTGTCAGGAACCTCTTCCATGGGCTGGTAATACATCTGCTCCTGGAGCCACACGTGTACCACATAATTGGTACATGAGAGTCAGAAGTGGTCAGAATACATCTCTCACAATTTGTTCTCATTATTTTCTTCTTGACAAGAATACAAAGGAGTGAGGAAAACGATCCCAGGGTATTAGGGATCAGTTAACATCAACGGTGAGGTCTTCTGACTTGATACTCATGATCCTAACCATTTCAACAGTGCATTTCCCATTTGATTTACACAATTTGAAGTGAATACAATTTTTATCCCATTTGATTTCCACAATTTGAAGTGGATATAATTATCCTCATTCTGTAAGTCAAGACTCAGAGATGGTAACAATTTCTCCAAATTATACAATGAAGCAGCAAGCCTGCAAGGTGCCTAAATTAGGCTTATCTTCAATAATCTAAGTAAATCTACGTGATCATTAAGTTTAATAATTCTATTAGTAATGGCTATTTCCAATTTCAAATGAGTTTAAAATTTTATAAGACTATGTAGTGCCTGGAGAACATTGCCCGTGAAGGCTGGGAATTCCAGAAAATAGGAGCTAAAAAGGTTAATTTATTTTGACAGAAGGATGATTAATGCTAGGTAAGATTACCTATCTCTAATTAACCTAGTCCATTATTGAGTTCTTAACGAGAAGGATATGAATAGCAAAAATGTCACTCAGAAAAAATTCAGCTGAGACAGTTTGAAGATGGGAGTGCTCTGGGAATGATAATCGCTATATTTATTAGCCATTGGGAATGCTTAAAACCATCTTCATATTTAAGCCAGAACCTAAAATACTTTTTGAGTCAAACCTCTGTTAAGGGAACTATGAGGCTTAAGATTAGCAAATACATTTTAGCATCAAGTTAAATTTAAAATGTTTTTCAAAATTCCTAAAGGGAAATCCGTTTATGTTTTTAAATTAACCCCATATCTACTTACATACAAAGGCCTTCTAACAAAAATAGTTAAAATATTTTTACTGAGTTATGTTCTTGACTAATGATTTAATGATAAGCCTTACTCCTTTTTCTCATTCTGAGACTTTTTACCTGCTATGTTCCAATAGGAGCTCAAACTAAACAACTATATTCTTCATTAGTAGAACTAATGACCTTGAAAAGTTTAGTGCTTTTTTGTCTAACTTAAAATCTTAGGCATTGGCTGGACTCAGTGGTTCACACCTATAATCCTTGCACTTTGATCCCTTGAGCTCAGGAATTCAAGACCAGCCTGAGCAAAAGCCAGAGCTTCATCTCTACTAAAAATACAAAAAATTAGCCAGGAATTGTGATGGGTGCCTATAGTCCCAGCTATTCTGGTTGCTGAGGCAGGAGGAGCGCTTGAACCCAGGAGTTGAAAGTTGCTGTGAGCTAGGCTGACACCCCAGCACTCTAGCCTAGGCAACAGAGTAAAACTGTCTCAAAAAAAAAATTTTTTTTTAACTTAGGGATTGGAAAAACCTGGTTTATTATATACTATGGGTTACAGTTGTTTTTTTTTTTTCATCATAAACTGCAGTTATCAAATAAGAATGCAGGCCAGGCACAGTGGCTCACACCTGTAATTCCAGCACTCTAGGAGGCCAAGGCTGGTGGACTGCTTGAGCTCAGGAGTTCAAGACCAACCTGAGCAAGAGACCTCGTCTTTAAAAACTAGCTGGGCATTGTGGCAGGCGCCTGGAGTCCCAGCTACTTAGGAGGCTAAGGCAAAAGGATCTCTTGAGCACAAGAGTTTGAGGTTGCTGTGAGCTGTAACACCATGGCACTCCACCAAGGGTGGCATCTTAAGACTCTGTCTCATAAAACAAACAAGCCAAAAAAAAAAAAAAAAAAAAAAACGGAAAAAAAAGTGCAGCTAATCATCTAGTTTAGTTTTATGCTACAATAATAGAATATTGCATGGAATTTTTCCTATTGTCTTAGAATTGCTATTATGACTTTTAAAATGATGACAAAAGGCATTAGGATTCCACGCTTTTTTTTTTTTTTTTTTTAGTAGAGACAGAGTCTCACTTTATCACCCTCAGTAGAATGCCAAGGCATTACAGCTCACGGCAACCTCCAATTCCTGGGCTTAGGCAATTTTCTTGCCTCAGCCTCCCGAGTAGCTGGGACTACAGGCACCCACAACGCCCGACTATTTTTCTGTTTTGCAGTTCGGCCAAAGCTGGGTTTGAACCTACCACCTTCGGTATATGGGGCAAGTACCCTACTCGATGAGCCAGAGGCACCCCGCAGGATTCCACACTTTTAAAAGTCTCGCCAATCCTTGGGCCAAAAAGCCTCCCTGAGAATTTATTCAGCGGTGAGAGAACCACCTCTGCTACTCCCAATTAATATCTCAAACCACTCAACCCAATGGAAGCCAAGAGAAGGGAATACAGTGTGGAGTATTTGCAAAGAGGGCACAGATTGACAGCCCATAACCTAGCTGGACACATACAGGGCAGTCAATCTGGGGTCTAACCCCAAGGCTGTCTTCAAAGTCCAGTGAGCCCATTCAGGGAACCGGTAAGAGAAACTGACTTGTGGCTTTTGGAATTTAGAAGCTTATCTGAACCCCAAGAATTGTGCCTGATTTTTGGTGGTAAAGGAAAGTGGGATAAAAAGAGCCCATATTGAGCAGACCTTGAAAAGAAGGTGGAAGAAATTTCCAGCCATTCTAGGTTTCCTCGTTGTTATGCACTAAAAGTTTACATCCCTTCCGCACAAAATTCATACGTGGAAATCTTAATTCTTGTGATGGCACTAGGGGGCAGAGCTTCCTAGAGGTAATCAGGTCACGGGAGTGGAACCTTCAGGACTGGCATTAGCACCATTAGTCTCTTTGTTCCTGACTCCTGAAAACAGGGCGAGAAGACAACCATGTGCAAACCAGGAAGAGCGTTCCCACCAGACACAGGATGGCAGTGCTCCCAGCAAACCAGGAAGAGCTTTCCCACCAGACACCCGATGGCAGAGGCCGGGAGCTCAGAACTGCCGGCAAACCAGGAAGAGCATTCCCACCAGACACCCGATGGCAGAGGCCGGATCTCAGAACTGCCGGCAAACCAGGAAGAGCGTTCCCACCAGACACCAGACGGCCGAGTCCGGATCTCAGAACTGCCGGCAAACCAGGAAGAGCGTTCCCACCAGACACCCGATGGCAGAGGCCGGATCTCAGAACTGCCGGCAAACCAGGAAGAGCGTTCCCACCAGACACCCGATGGCAGAGGCCGGGAGCTCAGAACTGCCGCCAAACCAGGAAGAGCGTTCCCACCAGACACCCGATGGCAGAGGCCGGGAGCTCAGAACTGCCGGCAAACCAGGAAGAGCTTTCCCACCAGACACCCGATGGCAGCGCTCCCAGCAAACCAGGAAGAGCGTTCCCACCAGACTCCAGATGGCAGAGTCCGGATCTCAGAACTGCCGGCGAACCAGGAAGAGCGTTCCCACCAGACACCAGATGGCAGAGGCCGGGAGCTCAGAACTGCCGGCAAACCAGAAAGAGCGTTCCCACCAGACACCAGACGGCAGAGTCCGGATCTCAGAACTGCTGGCAAAAGAGGAAGAGAGGTCCCACTGGACTCTGGACCAGCAGAGGCCGGATCTCAGAACTGTCAGCCTCCAGAACCCTGAGAAGTAAATATTTATTATTTACACTACCCAGTGTACTGCTTTTGGTAATAGCAGCCTAAACTAAGACACTCATCTGCCATCAGGTACAGAGGAGGGCTTTCATGTTTAACTCAACATAAAAGAATGTAGGAAAGAGAGGAGAAAACCAAAGTCAGAGGCCACTCAGAAGCTGCTTCCTAAGGGGACTGGGTGACATGAGCGCCCCTCTCCCTTACCGTAGGTGATGTACTGAGCCAAAATGAAGTTATGAGCAGCCACTACCAGCAATAAAAACATGCAAAGCCTGCAGGAGAAAGACACTTCCCATCTCCAATAAGCAACCCCATGATTTCTAATATTCCTTCTCCCTGAAAAAGGAGTTAGATACTACTAGCCGGAGTAAAGGGATTATTTGAATCAGATTTGAGACGATTTTTATACTGCAGTGATACTAGTTTGGTTTTGCTTTGTGTGTTCAATAACTGAAAGTGTTGAGAGAGTTGTGGAATGCAACAAAAAAAAATGGTTCAGGAGATTGTGCAAAGCACTGTTGGGAACTGTGATTGAAGAAAAATAAACATTATTGTATTACTATCCACCAAGTAGAGTCTACTCAATAAAACTGGCCACAATAAAATGTTAAAACATTGACTTTCTAAAGTATACTGGAAGGGATGGTTTGGAGGGATGGAGTTGTACATTGCCTTGATAATAGAAAATGACAGAAACGACAAGTGAATTCTTAAATGTAGGGATTATGAAAGGATATTTTAAAAGAATAAAAATTATTCATGTATGATAAGTTGGAGACATTTATGTCTATTCCAAAAGGAGACATTTTTAGGAACATAAACTTAAATGTGTATGCAATCTTAGTTTTCAATTCACTGTTCATACTTTAACTTAGGAGCAAGAGAACAAACTTTCATTACTCCACAGTGTACATAACAGAATCTGGACCATAGAAAATGTTCTAATAGTTCTTCCTTTTGCTGTCATCTGTAGTAACATTTTGGTCATTAATCCATATTCACTGAAGATTGAGAGGAGGGGTAGTTTTAATTATTAATTACATTGTACATGTATCACTTTTGAAATTAAGAAAAATCAAACTGAAAAAGAATTTGCATTTTATTCATTATCTTTCTCTACATACTACATCATACCTTAATTTGTATAAATTCAATACCCACACATCAGTCTACCAATGGTGAACATGTTGCTTTTGCCATCTTTACTTCAATTCCCCTTGTTCTGTAAACAGCACCTCTGTTTTCCTTTGAGGAACTACCCAAACTCCATTTCACATAGTCTTGGCAGAACCTTGGTCAATCTCCTAGCCAACAGGGGAGACACAAAACCCAAACAAAGCCATTTAAATTTTAACCTGTCTTCTCAGTGTATGAATTCAAGTGGTAACACAAAAATGAACAATGACAGAACTAATTTTTCCCAACAGCAATAATCTGAAGAAGGTGTCCACTACTTCCTAATAATGTGGACACAAATGCTGCAATAGTTTCTGTATTTCTAAGGCATGATCATTAGCCTGACTTTTAAATGTATGAATTACTCAGTATACTTACAATAAATTCTCTCTTCCCCCCTTCACCCTTAAGTTATATTTGATTTCTGATTGTTTGGGACCAAACCAGACAAACACCTTGGTATAGGCCAGTGGTTCTCAACCTGGGGGTTGCGACCCACAGGAACTGTATTAAAGGGCCACGGCATTAGGAAGGTTGAGAACCACTGGTATAGGCCATGATTCATTACTATCCTTCAAGATTCCTCTTTTCTTCCTTTACTTTTCTAATAGTTTCAGGAATTACAGTAGAAACTCTGTAAGTTGACCATCCAAGGGACTGTAACAAACTGGTCCACATAAGGAACTAGGCCTACATGCACACACATGTAATGCATGTCCAAATTAGGTCAACTTAAGGAGGTGGTCAATGTAGGGAGGTGGTCAACTATGGGGGGTCCTACTGTATTTATTTCAACACTTAAACATTTATTGTTTTCATTTCAACATTTCATTTCAATCTAGTCAATATCCTCAACTCACCCACCCCATGTCTTTTTACTTAACTGCTTGATAAAAACCACCTGTTCCCCCTGGGGGCTGAAAACACTATAATTAGAGTTTGTGTCTCAATTCATTTTCAGTTTCTATTCTCAGTTAGATCTTCAATATTGATCAGAAATCTTTCTGGGCCTTTAATCCTTCCATTTTCTCATTCTCCACAGTGAGTTCAGAACTCCCTTCTCCTCAAATCTCCAACTAGATCACTCCTTCCCAGCAGTCTGCACAGAGCAAGTATTACAAATTCATAGGATGAAAATTCACTCTTGTACCCAAGAAACTCTCACACCAGTTCATGTTCAACCCACCTTTCACTCCCACTCATGTAAGCAGGAATGCGTCTTTCTTTGAACTTAAGACCAATCTGGATTGTGCTCTAGATCCTACCCCTTTCTACCTCCTGAGAAAAGTGGTTTTAACAATTACCTCTGGGCCAGGTGGGCTCAGTGACTCGTTCCTGTAATCCCAGCACTCTGGGAGACCAAGACAGGTAGATTGCTGGAGCTCAAGAGTTCCAGACCAGCCTGAGCAAAAGTGGAACCCCCGTCTCTACTAAAAAAAAAAAAAAGGAAAATGAAAAATTAGCCGAGCACTGTGGCAGGTGCCTGTAGTCCCACATACTCAGGAGGCTGAGGAGAGAGTATGATGTGAGCCAGGAGTTCAAAGTTGCTGCAAGCTATGATGCCATGGAGCTGTACTCAGGGTAACAGACTGAGACTCTATCTCAAAACAAAACACACAAACAAAAAAACACAATTACTTCTGTCTCTTTGGTTATAGGTAAACATGCTAAGGCTATCCTTTTTCATCAAAAACAATTCTTTCCGGTTCAGTGCCTGTGGCTCAAGCGGCTAAGGCGCCAGCCACGTACACCTGGGCTGGCGGGTTCGAATCCAGCCTGGGCCCGCCAAACAATGACAGCTGCAACCAAAAACTGGCCAGGCATCATGGTGGGTGCCCGTAGTCCCAGCTACTTGGGAGGCAGAGGCAGGAAACTCGCTTGAGCCCAGGAGTTGGAGGTTGCTGTGAGCTGTGATGCCAGAGCACTTTATCTAGGGTGACAGCTTGAGGCTCCATCTCAAAAAAAAAAAAAACAATTCTTTCCTGAAGGAGTCTGCTTTTAGCTCCTACCTTATCTTTCTCCTCTCATTCAAAACTAAATTAAAATGGTTGTATATCCACCTTCCTTGTAGAAGGTGAGGGCCAAGTAGAGGGAGAATGGGAGCCAGAGCCCACCTGAAACAGGTTCAGAAGGCATCACAAAAAGGTCAGTTCAGCAGGGAGAGGTCAAGCCTCAGTAGCACAAGGATATATCCATGTAGTGGGGCAGTCTGGAGCAGGGCAGCAGAGTCTAAGCAAGGGAAGAGGACGTCTACATAAGAGAAAGGATGCAGCAGAGAGGGGAGAATGATTGGATGCAGAGGGATTGAGCAGAGAAGTAAATACCACAAGACCAATGGAAGCCAGGTTTCTCAAAAAAAGGTTACATAGGCTCGGTGCCTGTGGCTCAACGGGCTAAGGCGCCAGCCACGTACACCTGAGCTGGCGGGTTCGAATCCAGCCCGGGCCCGTCAAACAACAATGACGGCTGCAACCAAAAAACGGCCGGGTGTTGTGGCGGACACCTGTAATCCTAGCTACTTGGGAGGTGGAGGCAAGAGACTCGCTTGAGCCCAGGAATTGGAGGTTGCTGTAAGCTGTGATGCCACCGCACTCTATCCAGGGTGACAGCTTGAGGCTCTGTCTCAAAAAAAAAATTAAAAAAGGTTACATACATAGAAAGGAGGAAGAAAATTAGAACAAAGTCTGAGGTACTACATTAGGATTGATGGTACCAGTATACACTCATGGTTTAATAGATAGATAGATAGTTGATAGGCAGATAGATATGGAGATATATAGAGATGCAATGATGTACATATGTATTCATATGTACGTACACATACAGAGGGTGCCAAAAAATGTATATACATTTTAAGGAAGGAAAACATTGTATTAAAATTGAAATGCTCAATATATATCAATAACAAAAGATAAATACAAGTCACATTTGAGCACCTCTTATAATTTCAGAAGTCAAACATGACTTGAGTATTAGATTAACACAGTTTTTTCCTTTCTTTTCAAATTTTTTTATTTTGTATTTATTTATTTCTTTTAAGGCTAGTGAAGTGAAGCAATAGAAATGGGGAAGGAACAAAGTAATCTGTAACTGGTTATGATCAATTAATAGTAAACACCACTGCACTCAGACCAGACAGTTTTTTTTCCTTTTTTTAAGTTCTATATACATTTTTTGGACACCCTGTGTATATATCATAGATTCTCCACTGGGACAGCCTTAAAGGATCACATTCCAACAGCAAGAAGCATATGTAGTGCACCTAAAAAGACTTAGGGCTAACTTGGAGCAAAGGCTGATTCAAGGGCTGGAGCAGGGAAAGTACCAGATGAGCTTGTTAGTATCATGTGCCAGGGAAAATGAAAGTCATCAAAATATTATGGACACATGTCATGAGCCACCTTGGAAGGCTGGGCACAGGGGCTCACACTTGTAATCCTAGCACACTGGAAGGCCAAGGTGAGTGCCTTGCCTGAGCTCC
The DNA here is from genome assembly GCA_963574655.1 of Perodicticus potto. NCBI lineage: Eukaryota > Metazoa > Chordata > Mammalia > Primates > Lorisidae > Perodicticus > Perodicticus potto. The sequence goes on from CAUYRH010068843.1 coordinate 17,833, forward strand.
AGGAGTTCGAGACCAGCCTGAGCAAGAGTGAGACATCATCTCTAAAAATAGCTGGGCCTTGTGGTGGTGGCTGTAGTCCCAGCTACTCAGGAGACTGAGGCTACAGGATTGCTTGAGCCAAGGAGTTTGAGGTTACAACAACTGCCATGGCACTCTACTGAGAGCAACAAAGTGAGACTCTGTCTCAAAAAGTACAGTAATCGTACTGTACTTTCTACAGTATAACCTAGAAATCAAGAACACAAGTTCAGGCTGGGTGCAGTGGCTCACGCCTGTAATCCTAGCACTCTGAAAGGCCAAGGCGGGTGGATCACCTGAGCTTGGGAGTTTGAGACCAGCCTGAGCAAGAGTGAGACGCCGTCTCTACTAAAAATAGAAAAACTAGCCAGGCATTGCGGCAGGTGCCTGTACTTCTAGCTATTCAGGAGGCTGAGGCAAGAAGGGCCGCTTGAGCCCAAGAGTTTGAGGTTGCTGTGATGCCACACATTCTGCCCAGGGCAACAGAGTGAGACTCTGTCTCAAAAAGAAAAAAAATCCCTGCAGAGACAGACCCAGAAAAAAAAGCAATGTGATCAAAACACAAAGTCATTGAGGTTTGTGAAGGTGATAAAGGATAGTGCTAGAAACAGAGTAATAGCATGGCCTTCTGTTGCTTCTTTGCCATATTATTCTCTTAAGGATCACAAATCTAGTTTACATCAGTCTTTGTTTTGCCTACAACCATCTCCCATTGGCCACTTGTCTGTGAAGCGAGTCTTCTTTAAGGTTCCTCTCTCCCTCATCTGTGTGCAGGAAGAACAAAAAACAGGTGCTCACTACATTTTCTCACACACACACCTTTGGGAGGGCTCTGTCAACATTTACCAAAAGAGACCCAACAATGGCAAAATAATAAGAATGAAAAATTAAATTAAAGCTAAAACACTTCTTCCTATTCAAGTGGCCCAGTGGTAGGAATAAAATGGCCCTTATTTCTTAAAAGATATGATTTGTGACATAAAAACTATTAGGTAAAATGCTATCTACTCTAACTTTCAAAAAATTTTTTAAACACAACTTATAAAATAATTTTGGTTTTATCAAAGCCTTATGCCCACTTTCTAAAGACCAGGACTGAGTACATTATTTTCATCTGTAAATTATTCAGATTTAATTCTGTCACTCACTGTGGACACCTTGTTAAGTGGATCTTTATAAGAGCAAGTGTACCCTCATGAGCACAACTCTCCAAACATGAATCCAAGTCCAAAATAACAAAGCATTAAATTTCTTTCAGTCAGAATCTCTATAGCAAAATAATTTTAAATTCATATGTGACTACAACATGTTAGCTCAGTTTCAAGCAGGAAATTTCATTTGCTTCATGTTTCCCCTAAAATGTATTCATTTAAGTACTTTATATGGGAGTGAAAAAGATTTTTATGTTACGAAAACAATATATATAAAGCCAATTGCTGATTATCCACTAGGTCATGGATTAAATGTATGATTTAATGGTTAGCTGTCACCTAACCCATGACCCTGAAACAAAAGGTCATTTGAACATTCAGAATTGTGAGAGCAGTTGAGTCATTGGTCAATATTTAAACTCATCTTCCTTCTCCTCCTTATAGCTTTTCTCTGGAAAACACTTCCTTTACCATAGCTACTTCTTCAAGTAAAATTCTCTAACAACAGGAGAACTAGTAATATTAAAAATGGGCATATTAAGGGTGGATTAGAAACAATTCTCTCACAAATCTTAAATTATGATAACATAAAGATAATAATTAACAACAGTATACATCCTTAGGTGGTAGACTCTTGGAAAATGCTTCCATGAAACAGTACTGAGAAGGTAATGGCAGTAAATAACAAGTTTCAGGGTTTTTAATCAGTTATAATAGTGATCCCCTTCATCAATAGGGAAAGTATAGTTGACTAGAAGAACCAATTACCCAGGAAAGACATAGACTATGAAATTCCAGTAAGCCATATATGAATTTAATATTAAAAAATATGGAACTGGTTCCTTTCCACTGTACCTTTTTTCACTAAAACTCAGTATCCATCAAGAAAATTATTTTATTATAAAAAAATTTTGTGATGATTATATAAAGTTGTACCTGGTCAAAATTCATTAAATAATTCAGAAAAGAAATTTAGCATTCCTAATGCTTGTAGACTAGATGCCTTTTGAGCCTGGATGAATAAATTATACCAACTCATCTTCTACAAGATAATATGCATTGTCATAGCTTCTTGGCAATACTTTTTTTAGTTGTACATCTAGATGTAAATATAACAAAATGTTAACAGTGGTGTCTCTGGATGGATAGTAGAATTATGGGTGGTTTTCTTTTAATCAAAAACATTTTTTAAAAAGATTAAATGGTGTTGGTGGCTTTAAGATGGCAGGTGAGTAACAGCTTCCTTGCAACCGGGCATGGTGAGACTGGGGAGAGAAGACTTCAGGCATCTCTGGCTGGCGAGATCTGCCCAGAAACATCCCTTTGGGGACACAGGGAGACCGTGTGAGACTTCTGGACCCCCTGAGGAAGGCAAAAGCAGTGGAGATCTGGCAAGTGGTTGCGTGTGTTTGTTTGGTCTAATCCTGCCGGCAGCTGTGGCTGCAGCAGCAGTGAGATTGCAAACTGGAAAGGCCTTACCTGTGAGCTGTATGGGTTTCTTTTGGACTTGGCACTTGGTTGAACTGCCTTGGGAGAACTGGAGCAAGAGTGTGGAGGTCTTTGAGTGTTGTCTGAGGCTCCAGACTGAGCTACCAAGCCAGACAGAGCTACTAGTGTTTGGTTGTGGGCTGTGTGGAGCCATCGTAGGAGAACTGGCCCAGCAAGCTCCACACTCAGGGTCGCAGAACAAGCATGGGGGCAGGGGAGTGAGTAATCTAGTGACTGAGCAGCCTAAAGGTGGGGACTGAGATGCCTTGCAGCCTTAGCCCTCAGGGGCATAAGGTGAGACCGGTTTGGGCACACTGGATAAGTGGAGAGCCACTTAAGGAGTGATTCCAGCCACAAGTGCTTTCTTGGGAAAGCTTCTGCTTAGCCCAAGTTAGCAATTTAAAGTGCCTTCTAAGCAGGCTGAGGAGGATTTAAGCTCTCCCCACTGTGGGGTTTGAGAAATCATTAGAGGGCTCCAGTCTCCATTTTGTTCAGCTGTATCAACATTGTGATTAACATATCATACCCCAGAAGATCACCTCTTGCCCAGACAATATCAGCAAGATACATATACTGTTTTGTTTTTTGGTTTTGTTTTGTGGGGGTTTTTTTGTTGTTGTTGTTTGTTTGTTTGTTTTCATTATTGTTGTCTTGTTTTTAATTTCAACATTTTCCTTAAAGATTTTTCTTTTCTTTTTTTTATTTCTTCATTTTTCTAGGTTAAATATAATTTTCCATTGTTGCCTCTTTCAACAATTAGACATCAATTCTGATAGTGTTTCCACCCATAGTAATTGTTTATTTCCCCCAACCTTATCCTGTAAAGTTTTCGGTTTGCTTGTTTTGATTTGATTTATTGCATTTTTGTCTTCCCTCTCTACTTGGTGGAGGTGGGGTACTGTGTCCAAACAGGCTGGCAAAGAGCTGCTGACCTAATCACCCAACCCGGTACCCCCAGAGGTTGGGGACTCCTAAGGTTGGGTCAAAGTGCCCTACTGTACACCTATATTGCTCCCGTCCCCCTCTTTCTGTGCCTCTTTTCCTTTGGTCAATAGTTGCTTCTACCCACCCCCTCTCCTTCTTCCTTTTTCTTTTCTTTTCTTTCTTTCTTTCTTTCTTTTTTTTTCTTTTTTTCCTCTTTCTTTCTTTTTTCCCTTCTTGTTCTTCAATCTTCTCATCCTTCTGGTCCTGTACCAAAAGGACTCATCGAAACCCTAGTCCAGAACCACAGCAATTTAAAGAGCAGGAGGAAGTGAAAGGAAAATTAGGGCAAGAAAACAGATAAAAGAAATCACTCATGAGGAAGAATCAGCAGAAAACTCCTGGCATCATGAAAAACCAGTCCAGAGCAAACCCCCCAAGGGGCTGTGAGGTAGATACTACAGAGGATTCCACCTATAAGGAAATGTTAGAAATGTCAGAAAGGGAATTTAGAATACAGATGATGAAAACAATCAAGGAAATGAAGGAAGCAATGAAGGAAAATGCTGATAAAGCAGAAAAAGAAATCCAAAAACAGAATCCAATAAGAGAAGAATATAAAAAGGATATGGCAGAGATGAGGGAAATGAAGCAGTCAATTAGGGAACTTAAAGATGCAGTAGAAAGTATCAACAACAGATTAGA
>CAUYRH010068844.1:0-36093 GCA_963574655.1 Perodicticus potto
AATGTGGAACCCCCATTTCCTATGCCTAGGTCAGTTTCTTGTGAATTTCCTAGGCCTGAATTCCATGGATGGACTGTGTCCATTCATTGATACACTCATTCACCTTGCCCCCGGCGGAAAGGACTGTATTCATTCATTTCCTGGCCAAGGAACCCATACACCTATATATACCCTGAGGCTAGAAGCCTAGAGGAGGAGATGGGGAAAGACTGGGAGAGGAACAGAGAAAGCTTCTCTCTCCCCAGTTGAAATCTCTCCCTCTACCAGGAGCTTTGGTGTTTTCTATATTCTTTTCTGTAAATCAATTCTGTCTTACCACGGAGGGGTGGGGGTGGGGAAATAATGTAATGAATAATAATAAAATACATTTATTTAAATAAAAAAAATAGAAAGAAAACTTCATATCTCTTGGCAAATGGGAGGCTCAGTATCTCAGGAGACTGCACTATGAGTTTTTCCTCAACAATCTCCAGTAATGAACTGCAATGTTTATAACGATTAAGGATTAGTGGGGTATGTCCCCTATTTTCTTTGTTCTTTTATTTTTAAATGAGACTGGCATGAATTATTAAGCATTCTGTAAATCAAATCCTATGCTAGACATTTTACATAACTATTTCATTAAATCCAAACAACAACCCCATGAAGTAGGTTTTACTGTTGCTCTTTTTTTTAGACAAGGAGAGTAATGACTAATGTACATTTGCCCTACATTTTATGGATAGTAAGTAGAAGGACCAGAATTCAAATGTAAATCTCCCTGACATCTGAGACCAGGGCTTTGATCACCAAGCCCTTCTATGCACCTCAGTGTCTGCACTTGCTGCTGAGTAGCTCGCTTTGCCCTTAATATCTACTGCCTGTGTATATTACTGTCCTATTCTGTGGTTATACTCACTTCTCCAGTGGGACTCAAAACAACTAGAAGAACATCCTACAGTAATTTTTTCAGGATCTTACATTTGGAAGCAAGTGTTAAATAAAGTTTCTTCTATTTCTTTTCTTTCTTGTTTTTTTTTTTTTTGTAGAGACAGAGTCTCACTTTATCGCCCTCGGTGACATTACACAACTCACAGCAAGGTCCAACTCCTGGGCTTAGGCAATTCTCTTGCCTCAGGCTCCCGAGTAGCTGGGACTACAGGTGCCCACCACAATGCCTGGCTATTTTTTTGTTGCAATTTGGCTGGGGCTGGGTTTGAACTCACCACCCCCTGTGTATGGGGCCAGTGCCCTACCCACTGAGCCACAGGCACCCTACCCACTGAGCCACAGGCACCTACCTAAATAAGGTTTCTTGACAGATGGTTTTGGTCTCACCCCTGTTGGCCTAGATGGATTTATTTCTTTATTTTTATGGAGATAAAAAAGCAACACAATATTTAAAATCTTAACCATTTTTGAGTGTACAGTAGTGTTAAGTATATACACACTGTTGTGTAACAGATCTCTGTAACATTTTCATCTTGTGAAACTGAAACTCTCTAACAATTTAACAAGCTCCTCCTTGTCCCCCAGCCTCATACCCTGACAACCACCATTTTACTTTCTTCTTCTAAGTTTGACCATTTAGATATCTCACTTAAATGGAATCATGTGGCATTTGTCCCTTTGTGGCTGGACATTACTTAATATCATGTCCTTAAACTTTATCTTTTCCCATTCAATCTGTGTGTTTTCTTAATAACTGAAGTTAAAATTTTGTAGATAGCATATTATGCCTCTTGATGGAGGATTGTAATCCATATACATTTGAAGTAATTACTGATAAAAAACAAAACTAACTATAGCTACAAGGTTAATTGTTTTCTTTATGTGTTATATTTTGTCTTTATACTTCTTCTTCTGCTGTTTTCCATTCTGTTTTATTGATTTTTTTCTTTCATGGTGGTATGCACTGATTCTGTTCTCATTTTCTCTTATGTGTCTCCTACAGGTATTTTGTTCATGATTACCAAGGATATTATGACAAAAATCTTATAACAACTTGTTTTAAACAGACAATAAGTTCTATTGTAAACAAAAACTGTATTTCTTTACATTTCCTCTTCCCCCACATTTTGTTATCAATGTCACAAATAATTTCTTTTTATATTTTATATTCATTTATTTAGTTTTAGAGTTATAGCTATTTTTATGCTTTTATCTTATGAATTATGCCCTCAAATTAAAAGGAATTTATGCATAAACATTACAGGATTACATGATTTTATACTTTACATATTTTTCTTCACCATAAAGCTTCCTATTGTCAAATGCTCTTGAGTTGTTGTCTAGCTTCCTTTTATTTCAACTTGAAATATTCTGTGGAGAATTTATTCTTAGGTAGATCTAGTACTTATAAATTTTATTAGCTTTTGTTTGTTTAGAAATATCTAATATCTGTTTCTTTTTCAAAACATTATTATGCTGGATATATTATGTAGATCACTATGAAAGTTTTGAGACAGTGTTATAGTTTAATATTTCACTTCCAAGAAACACAGTCAACAGCTTTATTTCTGATTAACCCATGCAAGTTTCAACTTGATGGGCTTATTTATTTGTTTCTGTCCACAAGGATTTTATGTTTCTTGATTTTTGTGTATCTCAGACTTTTGTAATGACCACTGTTTTGGTTATAATACCTTTATTTTTCAGTACTTTAAGTGTATCATTTGTTTCCTTCTGCATTATCATATTTCTACTGAAAAAATCTGCTGATAATCTAATAGGAGACACCATATATAGGAAAAGTTGCTTTTCCCTTGCTACTTTCAAGATTTTCTCTTTATTTTTAACTTCTAATCATTTAATTATATGTCTTGGTCTGTGCCTTTTTGAATTCATCCCAGTGGAGCCCTTTGACCTACTTGAAGTTGGAAGTCCATTTTCTTCCTCAGATTTCAGAAGTTGCCGGCCATCACTTTTTCAAATAAACTCTCTGACTCTTTCTTTTACACTCCTGATTCTGATAATCTCATAATACAGACAATGTTCTACTCGATGATATTTCATAAACCCCTCAACCTGTTTTCACATTTCTTCATTAGTTGTTCTTTCGTGTCTCTGACTCAGTAATTGCAAATGACCTATCTTCAAGTTCCCTGAGTTTTTCTTCTTTGCTTGATCAGGTGTGCTATTGAACCTCTCTACTGAAATTTGTAGTTCAGATGTTGTATTCTTCAGCTCCAGAATTTCTATTTGGATCATTTTTATAGTTAACCTCTCTGTATTGATAATCTCCTTTTGTTTATATATCATCTTCCTGATTTTATTTAGCTATGTTTGTAGTTAATTGAGTTCATTTAAGTAAATTTATTTTATTTTATTTTTTATTGTTCTCTTAATTTAATCATGACTGTGTACATTAATGCATTTATGGGATACAGTGTACTGAAATAACAAACAATGTGGAATGCTTACATTGAACTGATCACCTTGCTTTACTTATTTGTTGTGGATATTTTGAATTCTTTGTCAGGAAATACATAGATTTTCATTTGTTTTCTTAGGGTCCTTTTATTTATTGGATATTTATTTGGATATTTATTTTGGATATTTATTTTGTTCCCTTTATTGGGCTGTTCTCTGTATTTGAGAATGTTTCCATCTTTAAGAAATGGTTTCAGAAAGGAGAAGAGTTATATCAATTGGACTGGCTGGAGATTCTGTAGGCCTCTCAAATCTTTTTGGAGAATGCAATTACTCTTGGCTTATTCATTGAATTTCCAGGTTTCGGAGGTGTGCCAGTTTCTTTTTTGTCAGCTCATACTCTCACACTCTCTCTGGTGTCTGTCTATAGTACTACAGGCTTTTGTGGTGCTTCAACAAGACACCCAGACAAGAAGACACTTTGTTGTCAAAACTCCTCAGGTATCAAAAATATGCTGTTTCCTAGATAATGCTTCAAATCAATAAGACAGAAATCAGTCCCTCAGGTAGTTCCCCTAAAACTCAGACTCAGGCATACATTCCACTTTTCTATCTTTTTCCCAATGAAGAAGCTGTAAGTTAATTGTTATTTTTTTCCTAAAAAGGGCAAGCTGTGCGGACTTGAAAGAAGAGCTACAGTGAGTGAAATGAAATTACTTTTCTTACCCATTTTTGAGTTTCCAGAGACTCTTTTTAGGTGTTCTATACTTGTTAAGTAGAAGTCTCTGTGGGGAAAGAAAGTCTGGAACTTCCTAGTCTACCATTTTTGTAAAATCATTCTATTATTCATTTGTTTTATCTGTTACCATCGAAATCACAAACCTAACATTTCTTTCTGTCCTCTTTTTAATATTGTTTTTCTCTTTGACTTTTTCCTAAAATGAGAGGTTTAAATTTATTATTTTATGCAGATTACTTTTACTATATTACATTTCTTTCTTCCAGTGGAATGGAGTAATCAGGTGCTCCAAAATAATAAAACTGATCATCATTAACAGGGAAATATCAAAACTTTACTTTTAAATTTTGCATATTTAGTTTTTAAACAAATTTATAGCTCTCTTTCAACATCTCTAAAGTTTCATTATTTTCATTAAGAAGAAACATACACATACTAGATATAATATGTATATTAAAATTATAAACTAGTAGTTGTGATAAAATGATCATATTACAGCCATTTGTTGATGTTCATTACAAATGAAATCTAATGGATTGGGTGTTTTGGGGGAAAAAATACAAGAAAAACCGTATGCTCTTTAAATATTTCCTGATTATTCAATCATGATTAGTTTGAACATAAGTATGAGCAATTATCTTTATTAAGGTAATTTTTTATTCCTAAGTTATATTTTTTGTTCCTGAATAACCTAAGTTTCAAAATAGTTCACTATAGACACTTAATGCTAGCAATGAATCCCTACCTCTCATCTCAAAGAAGACATTAACTTCAATTTAAATGGAGATCTTTTGTAGCTTACATTATGGTAACTTAATTAACATCCTACATTAACTCTGTCAATTGCTTTCCTTGACTTAAATAAGTAATAAGACGCATGTTCTCTGGCTTGGGCTAGATCTATAAGCTGGTATATGAGCCAAATAAATAACAAATAGATGGTAAATTATTCAAATTCTAAAAATTAACATATAAAAGGTAAATTATTCAAATTTAAATAATTTCTAGAATGTATAGAAGAGAAGAGAATGTATGTGAAGAGAATCTTCACTAAAACTAAGCAATATTTATGCCTTCCTTAACTCATAGTAAAGTATTAATGTACAGGTTAGTTTCTTGCAAAGCTCTGAGCACTTTATAAATATATTATAGTTATATATTACTTAATAAACAGAACAATTCCATGACATATATTCTATAAACATCACCATTTTTCAAAGAATAAATCTAAGTCACAGAGAAGTTAAATGATTTGTCTAAGGTTATAAATATAAAAAGTAGTAATCCCAGAAATTGCAAATAACAAATTCGAATCCAAAGCTAAGATTTACCATGGTTTTCTGTGCACTGAGTCTAGGCTATAGGTACACCCCAATCCATACATATATTTACATATGCAGAAACATGTAGACTTGTCTCTCAGTATTCATGAGGGATATGTTCTCCTAGGTACAAAAACCTGTGAATACTCACACCTCTGGTACAAATGGTATAGAATTTGGGTCTTCAATTTAAGCTTTAAAGCTGGACTTCCACAATTGTCTTTCTGGTCTGTCTTCATAGCACCTCCTTCTCTGTATTTAATATCATATCCCTGTGACTCTCACTTATAAGGATATACACAGTTGTTTTGAGGACCCATCCAGATAATCTATAATAATCTCTACATAAAGAGTTTGAATTTAATCACATCCACCAAAACTCTGTTTTGCCATGTAAGGAATACATTCAGAGGTTCCAAGGGTTGGGTATTGAATAACCTTTGGATAGCCTACCAACTACTCCACCTAAAATTTTCCATTCTTATCACATTCTTTAGGACTCGTGGAAAAGATAAAGACTACTTCTTTGCAAAACTAATCCCACAGACCATGGTAGAAAGCCCATTTTTTCTGGTTTCACTCCAAGACCTTTCCTCTCCTTAATCCCTTACACTTTTTATGTATCAACCTCCTATAGGCTCCTTCCCTAAAGATTAAAATCATGTAAATATCCCTTGATATTAAAAACAAAAAAGTTAATCTTCCTTTATATTCCTCTTTCTGTCAAGATTCTGCTCTGTTTCTCTTTTCTTTCAACACAAAATTTCTTAATTTTACCAATATTTATAATTTTTCTACAATATCTGTGATGCGGTCTCATTGCTTTAAGGATTAAAGTTCAAACGCTTTATTATAACATTAAGGACTGCTGTAGTTACAATTTTCACTCATTATTCTATTTTCTTCTACCTGTGATATACCCCTGTGACCTTATTCTCCAAAAGTACATGTAGTGAATTAAATAGGGACATACACATTTCTTTAAAATTCCCCCTCCCTTAGATCTGAATAGGCTCTAAGACTACTTTGCCGGGGTGGTATATGATGAAGTCACACTTTGCCAGTGTCCAGGATCAGGTCTTAGCAGAACATATTGGCAGTTTCCATATGTCTCTCTGGGAAATTTCTCTCCAGGAGGCCTCAGCTACCATGTGAGAAGTCTGGCTATCCTACCATCCATACTTGGATGTCATTGTTACTAAGGGCTATGGTTCAAGCTGAGCCCACCTTTCTCATCATCTTGACAAAATATCATACATATAAGTGAAACTTCTCTGGTCCCTCTAGACTAACCCATATGATTTAGTGTCCTGAATCAATATTACATAAAGCAGAAGATTTGGTCAGATGAACACTGCTTTTGTTCTGACTCACAAAATTATGAGATACAATAAAATTTTTGTTATTTAAAGCCTTTAACTTTGGAGGTAACTTGTTCTACAACAGACAATTATAATAGAATTTGATATCTGGTTATATCACTGGCTTTTGGACCAGGTGGAAAACAAAACTGGAAGGGTATTGAAAATATTCCTTTTGAAGTGTCTCAAGGAGAATATCAGTGAGGAAAGAAATGTCAGTGAAGAATTTTTTGTTGGTGGCCAAAGAAAATAGTATACTTGCAATGTGTAGTTGCAAAAAAAAAAAAAAATGGCAATAACATGGACAGCAGAAAAGGTACTTAATTGACTCATTGATCTGGCTTTGAGAATTTCCAAACAGAATTTAGGAGGTATAACCAATTTATTTCTTTTAGATGTCTAAGAGAAAATACGATAGTTAAATATTAATCAATGAAGGAAATGCTCAGCTTTTGAGCATCAATAGACAAAATAAAGGAGCAAGAACTCCCTGGGTTTGAAAAATCAATACATTTCCCATCCATATTCTTTTCCAACAGAAGATTAATGAAATAAGAAAGGGCTTCAGGATAAATAGCAAAGCTAGCATAGAGCTGAAATTTTGGGTTTTTTTTTTTTTTTTTGAGAGAGTCTCACTATGTCACCCTGAGTAGAGTGCCCTGGCATCACAGCTCACAGCAACCTCAAACTCTTGGGCTTAACTGATTCTCTAGCCTCAGACTTCCAAGTAACTGGGACTACAGGTGCCCGTCACAACATCCAGATATTTTTTGGTGCAGTTGTCATTGTTGTTTAGCTGGCCCAGGCTGCGTTCAAACCCTCCAGGCTTGGTGTTTGTGGCTGGCGCAATAACCACTGTGCTACAGGCACAGAGCCCTAAAATTTTTTGTGAAGATGTCAAAAAGATCTATGGTAGTGAAACATATATTGTTTCTACAAGACAAAAGCCAACAGAACTTAAGAGATTACCTTGTTCATCTTTTCTAAAACAGTGTTTCTAAGAATCTTAAAAACATTATCTCATATACACTTCAGACATTCTTTCATAAGAGAAAGAAGAGCCTATCTAATCATGTAGCCTAATAATATCAATGAAAACTTGCAATTTTTTAAGATGTATCTGCATAAGCAACAATAGTTTGGACTAAAATGGAGAAAGAGGGCACAAAATAAACAGTGGGCTTAGAGCCACCTAATCTAAACTATCATAGGAGGCCCCAGTGTTTATAACATGAGCCAAAAAGAACAATTCAGAGGACAGAACCAAGAGCCCATGGAACAGAGCTAAAAGGCACAGAATATATTCCCAGGAAGCAGGGTTCAGCTTTCATCATGGTGACATCCTCCAGACTGAATTTTGGAGTTCCTATGGAACAGTGATTGCTATGTGCCTATGAATTTCCTTTGTGAATGGAAAGATCCATTGTGGTTATACTGTCTCTATCTTATCCTTGTACGATGCAAATGTGTTTTGCTTTGTTTCAAGGGGAGGGATGGAGAGTAAAATGATAACTTATCAATTTAGCTCACACATTTTTAGAATGAGAGGAATCATGCTCAAGAAATGATATCCAAGGAGGATGGTAAGACCTAGATTTCATTTAGATGACAATATCCAGGACTTTGAGCCAATGCTATTTTGGGACAGGATTTTAAAGGTCTGAGGACAGAGTCAATTTATTTTTCAGGAAGAAGGGGTCAGACATAAGTGTGTGAGTAGAGGGAAAATGATGGTGAATTGAAGATGGCTAAAAATTCTTTAAAACTTCTCCCATCAAGAGGTGAGGCCTCTTTTCCTTTCCCTTAAATGTGAGAAAGCTTTATGATTTCTATGACTAACAGAATTAGAATTGACAATGTACCAGTTTTTCGTCTCAGAGCTTTTTTTTTTTTTTTTTTGAGACAGGGTCCCACTCTGTCAACTGGGGTACAGTACAGAGGTGCCATCATAGCTTACTGCAGCCTGAAACTCCTAAGCTATAGCAATCCTCCTGCCTAAGCCTCCAGAGTGGCCAGGACTACAGGCACACACCATTGTTCCCAGTCTTGTCTCAGATTTTAAAATACTGGCAATGTTTATCTGCTATCCTTTGAGAAGATTTGCTTTCAGATTCCAGTTGCTGGGCTGTAAGAAGCTTGAGCCACATGTTGAAACCACATGCAGGCACCCAACTAAACAGCCCTGAGTTCCCAAATTGCAGAGCTCAGCTTCAACAAATGAACCATCTTGAATATTCAGCCCAGTGGAACCTTAAGATAACCTCAACCCCAGTCACTAATTGAGTATAACCATGAGATACTCCAAATAAGAATTATCCATTTACTCCTAGTAAAACCTCACTCTCATGAAAAATAATTATAAATTCTAGTTTTAAGCCACTATGTTTTGTCAAGGTATGTGATATAGCAATATATAAGTTGAAAAATGAACTGTCTTATTTCTTTGTTATTTAGCACTTTCCATTGCCTCTCCAAAATTATGGGGTTTTTTGGTTTCTTTTTCTTTGTTTCCTTCATTCCTTCCTTCCTTCCTTCCTTCCTTCCTTCCTTCCTTCCTTTTTTCCTTTTTTTTTTTTTTTTTTTTGCCAGATGATAGCTGCCCAGACATTGGTTGCATTTCCCAGACACTCTTGGATTCAGGGTGTCTATGAGATGATTCTTACCAATTAAATGTGAACAGAAGCAAATTACCCTACCCTATAATACATCATGCCTCTGCTCTGAATTTTAGTTTCTTCTTGGAATATCATTAGCAATTTCTTCTGTCCACATAAACTTTCATTGTTTGGTATCAACTGAAATCTCATGTTCTCTAGAAGATTCACTTTTCTATACTTTCATACCATTAGCACCATCTCTGCCTCATTGTAATCAGTACCTCATCTTGTGTATTTCCATCATTTTTTAATATTACCTTTTCTATTTACCTTATTATAATTAGTATACCTACCTTTTGTATAATTACTGTTAATAAGTATACACCTACCCTTTCTATATGTTAATGCCTTCATATCAAGGAACTAAAGTTTTAGTACTTAACCAACACCAGATATATAATTAATATTTTAAAATGTTAAATAGGAAATGAATACATGTATCTATGGGTAAATGCAAATGGAAGAAATGAAGGTAAGAACTGAGAAATTTAGTAAAAATTAAATTGACTCAAATTATCCAAAAATTAATTTCACCAAAGTCCAAAAACATTTAACTTGGTATCAAGCAAGTTGATACATTGTTAAATTTGAAGATCTGTTTCAGCCCAGCCGCTATCAACTTTTGGATTAAAATCATTGAGATATTAACACTGTTAGCAAAGAGCCATCTGCATCTTATTGTCACTACTTCTAGCCGAACACATTTCACTTCTTCAGAGCTAATTAAATCTTTTACTTCATATACTTTGAGTTTGTCAGTACAATTTCATATATAAGAGAAAGAAAATTCTAAGTTTGAAGAAATGTATTCATATTTAACATAGAACAATATTTTTCAGTTCAGTCTATAGTACCATTTGTGTACTAAAAGTTTTTGAAACATTGATTTAAATGTTTTTCAGAACTGTACACAAATAGCATGTGTATGGAGAAGTAGTGCTGTTAGGATAACTCCAAATGAGTGACAAATGTGCTTAGTCTCTTTATTATATTGTGATGCTCTCTTAAACAGCTGGAGATGACATAATGAAATCCTGTAAACTGGCTGGCTTCAATGATAGACATTTATGTCTGGTGATTTTAGAGTCTGCGAAGTCCTCAGTCAAGGCTCCAGCATTCGGTTCCTTGCTCAGACCTACTTCTCTGCTCACATAAGGCTCCCTTTTTGACCTCACATGCCTGAAATAGGATACTCCAGTGTCCTTCACTGTTCTGTGAGAACTAATCTCATCCTGGGGACTCCTCATGAGTTCATTTAATTAAACTGCCTTCCAAAGGCCCTGCCTTCATTACAGTGATGGTCAGAGCTTTAACACACAGATTTTAGGAGACTTTCAGTTCTTAATAGATTTTTTGCTATTTCACTATACCATGGAATGTGCCCTGAGATGATCTTTATTTTGCGGGGAAAGTAGAATGGCAATCTTATATCATTTCAAGCCAAAAATCTTGTCAATATTATGAACTTGAATTCAATGAGGGAAAAAGTTTTCAAAAACAATTTTGTATTTTTCTTTCTAAAGTCTTCACAGCTTCTTTATATTTCAGCATTTTTAGATTTGTGGAAAACAACATTACACTCAAAGGGATAAAATAATACTTTTTTGACTGCTAAAAAAGCAACATTTTTCTAGTAGATAATATTGCAGGATGCAAGTGGCATTCTCAAAGATGAAGTGCATAGGAATGTGCGCCAAAATGTTTTCCCACATTTGATGTGCAAGATGGTTAAGTAGCTAGAGAGATTAAACAGTAATGTGCTAAGAAGTAAAGTTGATATTTTTATACTCCTAACTTTCTGATACTTTTGGTAGACGTAACTAGTTCTACTTTGAATTTTTATATTTATGAAATTCTAGACTGGTACTTTATTTGTATACAGAGCTAAAGAATCTAAACTAACTTCCTTCTACTTTCTCTTCTGAAGCATATTTTCCCTTTTTTCTTTTTCCTTATCAAATTCTTAATACTTTCTTAGGGATAATTCTACTCTCAAAATGAAATTTATGCAAAGAAATAATTGGTCATAACAGTTTTTTAAAAATTTTAAGTTATTTATGGTGGATTCATTATAACACCTCAATTTATCTTTAAAGTAGTTCATTTTATCAATCTTTAATGTTAGTGAAAAGTTTATAAAAATATTATCATTTATTAACATTTAGGACCTAATTGTTGGACCATTTGCTAGTTATACCTGTAATGTAATCTATAACTCAACAGAAATAATTCTGAGTAGACAGTAAAGGATGTGACCAAATTTTATTTTTCATTTCTATGCCATCATCCTGGGAGTTATCAATTGAAAAGATTATTCCCATTGTAATGTAATACTACTTTTGTCAGAAATCAAATATCTAAATGTATCTTTATTTGGATCCATTGGCCTTTTGACATATCATCAGCCAAAGAATTTGTGTTTTTAAACAATGCTTTAAAAATATGCATATGAAGAAGAATCGACACTCAGAAAAGGCAAATTTTAGCTGCATGTACATCATGAGAAAATACTTCAAGAAGTACGTATGTGCTTTCTGTGTACTTATTTTGATTGCAATTACTATTTTGTGTGTCATCAACATATTTGCATTAGCAATGATGGATGGATTCATTATTTTACTTTAAATTTTTTTATTTACACATAATAATTATTCATTTTTATGGATGCATTGATATTTTGACTCAAGCACATAATATGTAATGATAAAATCAGGGCAGTTGGATATCTGTCACTTTAAACATTTATTCTCTCTTTGCATAGAGAACATTTAGAATCTTTTCTTCGGGTTATTATAAAATATATAATAGTTGTTAACAGTCACCCTACTAGGCAATAGAACACTAGATCTTATTCTTCCTATGTAAGTATATTGTTAACCATTAACCAACTTCTCTTTATTCTCCTCTTCCCACTTCCCTTCTCAGCCCCTACTAACCACCATTCTACTTTCTACCTTCTTGAGATCCACTTTTTCAGCTCCCATGTGTAAATGATAAAAATGTGATGCTTTTTTCTCTGTGTCTGGCTTATTTCACTTAATATAATTTCCTTCAGGATTATTCATGATGCTATAAATGATATGAATAATATTCCATCGTGTATATATATACCACATTTCTTTATCCATTCATCCATTGATGGACATGTAGGTCCATATCTTGGTGATTTTAAATGGTGCTACAATAAATGTAGGGGTATAAAAATCTCTTCAGCATACTAATTTTCTTACTTTGGATATACCCAGTAGTAGGATTGCTGAGTTATTTGTTATTTCTATTTTAGATTTTTGAGGACCTCCTCCCTGTTTACCATAATGGTTGTATGAATTTACATTTCCACCGCATTGAGTTCCCTTTCTCTGCTTTCTTACCAGCATTTGTTATTTTTGTCTTCTTGATAGTAGCCATTTTAACTGGGGTGAGTGAGGTGGTATCTCCTGATGGTATTGGTTTGTATTCCTCTGATGATCAGGGATGTTGAGCACGTTTTCATATACTTCTCGGTCATTTTTTTTTTTTGAGAAATGTTTATTAATTACTATTTGCTCTGAGGCAGCACTTATGGCTCAGTGGGTAGGGCGCCAGCCCCATATACTGAAGGTGCCAGGTTCAAACCCAGCTCCGGCCAAACTGCAACAAAAAAATAGCCGGGCATTGTGGTGGGCACCAGTAGTCCCAGCTACTTGGGAGGCTGAGGCAAGAGAATCACCTAAGCCCAAGAATTGTAGGTTGCTGTGAGCTGTGACACCACAGCACTCTACCCAGGGTGACAGATTGAGGCTCTGTCTCAAAAAAAAAAACAAAAAAAATTGCTCATTTTCTAAATTAGATTATTGTTTGATTTTTTTTTTTTTTTTTTTTGCTTTTGGGTTGTTTGAAGTTCTTATGCATATTGGTTATCAATCCTTTGTCAGATAGATAGTTTGTAACATTTCCCCCCACTCAGTAGGTTGTCTCTTTACTCTTATGATTGTTTCCTTTGTTGCATGGAAGCTTTTTAGCTTTATAAAATCTATTTAACTAGTTTTGCTTTTATTTCTTGCACTTTTGGAATCTTACTCCAAAAATCTCTGTCCAGACTAATGTCCTAAAAGACTTTCTTCTAGTAGTTCCAGTCTTACATTTAAATTTTTAATCCATTTTTATTTGATTTTTGTAGAGGTTGAGTTGTAGATTGCAAGAGATAGGGGTCTAGATTCATTCTTCACTTATGTATATTCAATTTATTAAAAAGACTGTCCTTTCCACAATCTTATCTTCTTGGTGCCTTTGTCAAACACGAACTATCTATAAATGGGTGGATTCCCTTCTGAGTTCCTATTTTTGTCCCATTGGAATGTGTGTATTTTTATGCCAATAGCATGCTGAATTGGTTACTATAGCTTCCCATATGTGTTGAAGTCAGGCAGCATGATGTCATCAGCTTTGCTCTTTGTCCTCAGGGCTCCGTTTTCCATTTCAGGTCTTTGGTGCTTTCAAATACATTTTAGACTACGTTTCCTATTTTTTTGAAGAATGTCACTGGTATTTTGAAAGAGATTGCCCTAAACCCATCAATCATTTTGGGTAGTATGGACATTTTAACAATATTACTTCTTCCTCATCTAGGAACCCTCCATGTTTTGTGCCCTCTCTGATTTCTTTCATCAGTGTTTTACACTCTCCATTGTAGAGATGCTTCACTTTTTAGTTAAATTTATTCCTAGGCTTTCTGGTTATTTGTAACTTTTCTGAGTAAGTTTTGCTTTCCTGATGCTCACTTGGCATCAGAACGATACTGATTTTTCATGTTGATGTTGTATTCTGAAACTTTGCTGAATTTGTTTATCAGTTCTAATCGTCTTTTTGTAGAATCTTTCTAAATATAAAATCATATCATCTGCATAAAAGGACAACTTGACTTCTACTGTTCAATTTGAATGTTTTTTTTTATTTCTTTCCTTTTTTTTCTGGCTAGTATTTTTAATACTATAAAATAAAAATAAAACGTGTTGAAAGTGGACATCCTTCTTTTGTTCCAGATCTTTGAAGAAAAGCTTCTCAACTTTTCTTCATGTAGTAGGATATGAGCTATGTTTCTGCAGATGTGACCTTCATTGTCTTGATGCAGGTTCCTTCTAAATCAAGCCTGATGAGTTTTTATCATAATAGCATGTCAAATTTTATTGGATTTTTAAAGTATCTGTAGAATTCATGTTTTTCTCATGTTGTGCTTAAGAGCAGAAAGATGTAGCCTCTCATCAATTTATTTAATTTGGTTCACTAGTTTTAGTAATCAGCCCAGAGACTGCCTGTTTGCCCACCTGTCTTATACCAAAAAGTATTTAAACTCTATTTGCTGGGTTGAGGATAGTCAGATCTCAAGCTTAACAAAAACCACCAGCAATTAGTCTTCAATTTCCCATTTTAATAAGACATCCCTTGACAACATTGTACAGATGTCTTGTGTACTTGGAAATTAAGGTAAGAGCTGTGGTGTTACTTCAGTCTTCAATAAATAGGCATCTAATCCAATTATTGCTGGAGTTGGGAACAGAACAATCTTTCCTTGTTATTTATTGCTATACTTACTGCTAATGAACTGCTGTTAAAACTGATGTATACAACCTTAGGATCCAAACAATAACTCTTGCGAATTGTAAACTGTCTATTGCAGTGTAGGGTTCCTCAGTTCAACTCACCTACGTGTCTGGGTGAGGCTGTATGTTCTTCCACCACTTTCTATGTTCCAACTTCTAGGAAACATCTGACTGAATATCTGTACCATATTTTGCTGTGCAAAATGCACACCCCTGTTTTGGGCCCAAACTTTCAGGAAATAAATCTTTTATTTTAATTTTTAATTCAAAATTTTATTTGTTTATATTTAGGTACTTGCTTTTGTATTACAAAGGGATTTTATAAAAATATCCACTAGATCAGTAGCTCCCACTCAAACTATATGAAGAGAAATATTTCGCTTTTTTTCCCGCAAGTTTGAGGTAAGCTCAACAAAACCAATTACTGTGTTCTAGGGTATTATTTTGCATACGGATATCATTGCTTTCTAGTGTTACACTTTTAACACATAAGCATAAATAAAACAGTTAAAAACATTTATATAGTCACACACAAAAAAAGAATTCATAATATAGTTTTTGTCATTGGTCCTGTTATGTGATCAATCATGTTTGCCAATTTGCATATGTGGAAATATTCTTACATTCCTGGGATAAGTCACTTACTCATGCTAAATTATCTTTTTAACAAGTTTTTGAATTCAGTTTGCTACTATTTAGTTGAGTGTTTTTACATCTGTAGGATTCGATAATTTATGAATTTATGAGGACAGCAGATAAAACGAGAGGGAGAAATTCCACTCTGTGGAATAATAATTGA
Organism: Perodicticus potto; assembly: GCA_963574655.1. Classification (NCBI taxonomy): domain Eukaryota; kingdom Metazoa; phylum Chordata; class Mammalia; order Primates; family Lorisidae; genus Perodicticus; species Perodicticus potto. Next base: position 15,809 of record CAUYRH010068844.1, read on the forward strand.
ATTTATTTTTCTGCATATATGTAAGTACAATTACTATTTCTAAACATTAGAATGATTGGTAAATTCCTAAGATATTTATGGGTAAAATATTTTCTCTGCCTATAGGTTTTCCTAATTCTCTTATTTCCTTGGTTATAATCTGTTCAAACTTTTAGTTACAATAATATTGGTCTATGTAGATCAGTAAAAGTTATTTTTTATGATACAGATTCACTAAATATTGCATTATATTATAACTTTGTACTCAAAATGCCAGAAGTGTTTTGATTATCATCTAGAAATATTGTTCTTGGTAATCCCACCTCAGATTTTCTGAGTCTATTAGAGGGTTTGTAATTAGATTTACTATAATATTTCTTTTGATTGGAATGCAGTTTCCAAACTGTGCCAGACCCTAAAAGGAAGAAGAGTTCTTGTTCCTTGAGTAATACTCTCAACTTCTTCCCCTTTCTACTGATAAAGATAATGAAGCCAGTGGACAATGACTTGAATGAAGTCTGAGAAAGAAATAGGATGACCATGCAATAAACACAGGAATAACATCACATGTCATATACTGGGTGCCAACTGAAACCAAAGAAGGATACTCTCACAGTATTCTATATGTATTTAAAATGTGGTTTGAGTAGGAAATGGCATCTTCATATATACATCACTTCTATAATCTTCTCTGATTTCAAAGTAAAAGGATAATACGCATATGTTGTTGCTTTGGAAATAAATCACATTTTGCATCTTCTTCTTAGCAATGTGTAGAACTGTAGAACAGTACCCAGAATCTCCAGCAAAAACAAACCCCAAAATAACTGAATTTAATTATGAATTGATTTATTAAATATTGATACTATTTCAGAGTATCAATTGGCAGATTATGTGATAAACATGAAATTACATGTATTTAGTAAACATTATTATGTTTTTCCTGGAAAAAATTAAGTTGCATAAAATGTAGTCCTTGAATACACAAAATGTTCATTCATCTCCTAGGTAAATTGTTGTGGTTTAGTATTTTAATCACAAGTGCCTGGAAGTTTCAGTTGAAAACTGTCAAGTTTTATCAAACTTAAAAATGCAAGTGTTCTTATTCATATACTGAGAGATAATATAGTTTGAAACAGTTATTCTCCACAGTGGAATCTTGAATCAGCAGGCCTTGATTACTTACTCACTAGGATGCCTTTGAATTGGTTAAATCAAATAACTGTCACATTGGACAATGCATGGAGGACTAATGAAGTGATTGGAAACTGGAAAAAAGCCAAAAGAGACTTCTGAAAAGAGAAAAAGATGACCAGGAACATTATATATCATTCAGTTTGATGGAAACATCCGTCTGCCCCTATTATCTTCTGATAGGTTATTGTTCCAATGCAAATTTTGAAGGAAGAATATGAAACTGATAAGCAGTTGGTTTAATTACTAATAAATGCAAAGGATAAAAAGATAAACATTTTGATCTTATACAAACTATGTATAAGAATCAGCAGCACTTTAAAATTAAAGTGAAGAAACTTGTAAGAATAAGCTTCTGCTAAACTTCCTCATTTATAATAATGAATCACCAGTATGTCAAACAAATGTTGATTTTACATTATATTCCTTGCTACCAGCATTAACTAGCAACTGAAATTAAAATTTCAAAAAATATATATGATTTTAGTTCAGATTAATATGAAGGTACAAGTGTTTAGGTTACATTGTTTCCATTTCTAGGGTGAAGTTTGAAGTTGAAGTTGAGCCCTTCACCTAGGAGGGGTGCTGACCATCCTCCCTCATTTTGTACACAGTAGGTGGATTCCGCCAATTGCCCTCCCTCTTTCCATCCATCGCCCTCCTCTCCCCGCCCCGTTGCTAGACTATACTTATGTTTTTTCTTTACTGTGGGCATGTAGCTGCTGATATATTTGTTTTATATTAGTATTGAGTATATTGTATAATTTGTTTTCCATTCTTGAGATAGTTTACTAAGAAGAATGAGTTTCAACTTCATCCAGGTAACACAAAAGATGTAAAGTTTTTGGGGTCCCTTGTTGGTTGACACTTTTCGGGGCAGGTCTCTGTCCCCCAGATTATTTAGGTTCGAGACAAAGACCACTAGGCAACCTTGCTCAGGAACAATTGCTCTTAGGTGCCTGAGGGCTATTTGCTTTAGTAGAAGAGAGAAAAACAGTATTTGAGGAGGAAAAGCAGTCTTAGTAGAAGAATACATCTTAGTAGTCTTTAGCAGTCTTTCATAGAGAGAGATGCCGTGCAGGCGTTCTGCAGGCAGGAGAAGTGACAGAGTCAGAGCGAGCAGGTCCGTGATAGAATGCACGTTCCCGACTGCCTTCTCCTCCAGCCTTTTATAGACACACTCCCGTGGCGCTTAACACCACAGACGGAGAGACTGCTAATCACTGACTGCTGATCACTCGTGTGGCGAGCTCTCATGTTTGTTAAGAGAGCCAAATCCCTCCCTATGCCCGTATCTTCAAGGTGTTGTATTACAGAGCTATACAGGTGTTTCTTATAACTCTCACTCCTCCTTGCCATATGCTACATAGGCTGCTACATAAAGTCTCCACTGTTATGGCTGAATAGTACTCCATGTATACATGCACCACAGTTTGTTAATCCATTCATGACTTGACAGGGACTTAGATTGCTTCCATGTCTTTGACAATTGTGCAATGAACTGCAGTCAACATTCTAGTGCAAATGTCCTTGTGGTAAAGTGATTTTTTTCTCTGGGTAGATACCTAGTAATGGGATTATGGGATCAAATGGAAGGTCGACTATTAGTTCTTTGAGAATTTTCCGTACTTTTTTCCATAGAAGTTATATTAGTTTGCAATCCCACCAACAGTGCAAAAGCGTTCAACATTATAAAATTTTCACATGCATGTAACATTAAGAGGCGGGACAATACCATTAAAAGGGAGTATATTTTCTTTGCAATAAGGGAAGCCATTTCTGGATTAAATGAGTGAATTTATAATTCAATTTAGTCTTTTATAATAAAAATTAATGGAGTTTATTCAAGAGACTACTACTCCAGGCAGTATTAATTATATTATTCCTTTAGATTTACATTGAAATCTACAAAATATTTCTGCGAGATCTATGGAATCTTGTTGTTATTGTGTTATATGTGTATGTTGTGTCTGTCCTTAAAGACACTTTCTAATTACTCTTGTAGTTAAAAATGCCTCAAGATTTCAGTAACTCTGAGTTCAAAAAATAAAACATCTTTTCTATTTTCCCTCGTACCTATAATCTAGCCAGTCTTGATATTTTGCCAATTCTTTTTGTAATATACTTCAAATTTTTTTCTTTTTAACATCATGTCACCTGTTCAATGCATGTCATTAAACAATTGAGAAGTTGCTATAAATTCTCCATAGACTCTACTTCTCTTAATTGTTTCCCTTTTGCAACACAAGTTACATGGTCTTTTTTTTTTTTTCTTTTGAGACAGAGTCTCACTTTGTCACCCTTAGTACAGTGCCATGGAGTCATAGCTCACACCAACCTCAAATCTTTGCCTCAGCCTCCCGAGTTGCTGGTAGTACAGATGCCGGCCACAACACTCACCTACTTTTAGAGACAGTGTCTTGTTTTTGTTCAGGCTGATCTTGAACTCCTCAGCTCAGGCAATGCACCTAATTTGGCCTCCAAGAGTGCTAGGATTACAGGCATGAGCTACCGTGCCCAGCCCCAAATTTACATAATCTTAAGAGATTAAGTTTTTAAAAATTTTTAATACTTTAGTTACCTCGAAGATCAAGTCCCTAGCTTTTATTCTCATACTAAAACTATTTCTCAAATTAGCCTCAGTCTATGCTATTAAATTTATCTTGAATTTCATTTCTAAACAAAGCCATTCACATATAGCCACTGTCTCAAAAGAAAGAAGACCACCACGTGAATCTTCTCCAGTTTTTAAGCCTCTTGATACCTATAGCAATTTTTTTCCCCAAAGTGTTATAACAATTAACATTCCTGCCATCAGTAGAGGTATTTTTATATGCAATTGCTAAAGTTTCATAATTTTTTTTTTCTTTTTAGAGACAGAGTCTCACTTTGTCACCCTTGATAGAGTGCCATAGCGTCACAGCTCAGAGCAACCTCCAGCTCTTGGGCTTAGGTGATTCTCTTGCCTCAGCCTCCTGAGTAGCTAAAGCTTCATAACTTTATGTGTTTTCAATATTAGCATCTTCTAATTATGTATTCATATTATAGTTGCCCTCAGAAACTAAGTTCATAAGACATTTAATAAAATTAATTCATTAAAAATAATGTAAAAATTTATCAACATAATTAAAATATACAGCTTGCTATATTACAACCACTGAGCTAAGCAGGTTGTATGTATTAATATACTGAACATGCTCGGCAGCTTTGTTTGATGATAAAAATGAGAAAAATGAAGTCTGGGAAGATAACTAAGTTGCCAAATTCGTGACACTAGGGTGATGTATGTCCCCTTCGAGTATATAATTTATCACACTTGGCATTGTTGAGAATATAAAATGGGATTATATAGCTCATGTACTAACTTAAATAGCTTAATTCTCAGAATCCATCAAATACTAAAATATAGTTAACTTAAAAATACAAATTCTGAGCTCCTTGTGTGACAAAATATAGCTTTTTAATTTGCATGTCTATCACCTCCTGGTAAAAGACCTGGGACAGGTAAGGATTCAGTAAACACTGGCTTCATTGAATGACTTTTCCTGTTGTATAAGCATGCAAATACAAATGTGCAATTTCTTTTTTAATTTCTCATTTCTTTCCTCCAAACCAAAAAGCAAGGACATATATTTTAATTAAAAAATATAATTATTCTAGGAAGTTGAATCTGTTACAATTAATTTTTTACTGTTTTAATAGATAGTTGTTAAGGATCTATAATAAGTCAGACCCTCCTGTAGTTACTGGGGAAACAACAGTTGCCCTGATGTAATCTAGATTCTAATCAAGGAGACAGACAATGAACAGCAGCAAGAAGCAAAATACACACTCTATTAGGCGAGGATAGTGATGAATGCTGTGAAGAGCACAGAGGGGAAGCGGAGTGCGTGTGGTGGGATAAGAGTGTGGAACTTTAGATTGGGTTGAGGGGAGATGACTTTGAGGAAGGAACTGGTGGAGGTGCAAAATCCAGGCTTAAGGATTTCTTAGGATAGAGAGTTTCCAAGAGAGAAAAAGGATGCCACAGACTGAAGTGAATGTATGTCTGGAATATTCAAGGAACAGTGAGAAGTCAGAGTGATGAAAGTGGGAGGAAGAAGAGCCAGTGAGAGGAGGTGAGCAGAACGCGGCCCTAGAGCAGGGCAACAGGACGTTGGCTCTCACCCCCGTGAGGGAGGGGGCGACGCAGGGTTTTGAGCACAGGATGATACACTGTGATGCGTCAGAACAGGCCCACCTTTTCTAAAGGAACAGAGAGGAGAGATCCTTAAGGATATCATTTTAATAATGTAAGTGAAAAATAGTGGAGAATTAGATTCCAGAAGTCACAGGAGTGGCGGGCAGGGGGATATATATTAAAGATAAACTGGTATGACTCACTGATAGTGTGATGAAAGGCATTGGAAGAGCAATCAAAAATGATTTAAAGATATTTGAACTAAACAAGTGAAAAAAATGGAATCTTATTCCCAGAGATGAGGGTGATCATTAAAGGAGTCCTGGGAGGTTAGGAGGAGACAATGTGGAGGGCTCCGTTTGGGTCATTTAGAGCAGAAGGTCTCCTAGTATTCAGCAATCACTCCCCTCATCATCCTCTAGTAATCCGTTAGTCCGGGTCCACATCACCTTTCCATGGATTACTGCAGTAATCCCCAACTGATGTTTTTCCTCCTTCTTGCCTCCGACATGACTTCTCTCTGTTCTCTTTGGGAATTAATGTGAAAACTGAGTGGACTGAGTCAGATCATGTCACTCCTAGGGGTCAAAACTCTCCTGTGACACGCTAACTGACGTGTAAGCAGATTTTACCCTGGTCTCTTTCCTTTGGCAGCTACAACCTTTCTGAACTCATCTGTTCACCACTTTCTTCCCTTACTCTGGACTCCAGACATTCTATACCCTTTCGACTTTTCTTCCAGCCCTTCTGACATATATATTTGCCCAAGACCCTGTCTCTGCTCTTTCCATGACCTGGAATATTGTGCAGCAGGTACCTGGAGGCTCCGTTCTCATATTTTGTCAGGTCCCTCTCTGCTCACATTGTTTCCCTAAATCCCAAATGCTTCCCTCTTAATTACCTTAATCTCCAATTTCCTTAATCTCACTTATTTTAAAACACTTAACATACTTTTAAAACGTATTTAACAGACACCTTTATAGTGCTTTTTTGGCATCTAAGATCTTTATAAATATTCATTCACTTGATTTTCATAACACCCCAGTGAGATAAATGTTATTATTCCCCCCATTTTACAGAGGAGGTAACAAAGCTGCAGAGCGTTAAGGAATTTCCCCAAGGTGACACATCTAGAAAGTGTTAGAGTCAGAACACAAAGCCAGTAACCACCCACCGGGCTGTCTATTGTATTTGTATACTTATTTATCATCTCTCTTCTGCTGCGAGAATGAAAGCTCCTTAAGAGGAGGAACTTTGATTTATTTACTGCTATTACCTACAGGGCCTAGAACAGAGCCTTGTACATGAAGAGGAATTGAATATTTCCTGAATGAATGGACATCTAGACACTTTAACATAGGAAAGTATATGAGGAATAGTTATGACATTTAGAAACATGGAATTTGTTCAGAAATATCATTTGTTTCCACAGGGTTATCTAGTGCTTCCAGGACTTCAGTTTAGGAACGACTGGACCACACAAAAGCAAACCCTTTCTATTGCTATGAGGCAATGTCATGAAATGTTCAACAGTTCATCCTTTGGAACATTTAGAGTAAGTTTGCTTTTGATCTAACCCCAGCTCTGATACTTACTATTTGTGTAACTTTGGATAAATTACCTAATCTCCCTGTCCTTATTTTTTGAAGTTGTAATTGAAGATAATATTAATAACTTACTTAGAACTTACTAAAAGTAATATATTTATGCATGTAAAGGACTTGGAACAGTATCTGACAATAAAAATCAGTAATCGTTGTTAATAGGATTATTTTTATGCTTGGTTATTGTTCAAATAATATCTATAATTCAATCTTCTAAGTAGAGATTTATCTTACTGCAATGTGATGTAGGTTTTTCCTCCATGTTTGCATCATAATTAAATATTCTTTGAATTATTACTCATTGCCTTCTTCACATGGGTTAATTATCACATATAATTTAAATAAAATGGACAATCACACATAAACACTGTCGTATTTATGTATTTAATTATCTGTATATTAAAAAATACACTATTGAATTTGAGTTTTAATTGTACATTCTCTCGAAAACAGTTTCTATTATTGTGTGAGAAAAGGCCAAATATTAAGAATTGATGTAAATGTCTTACTTTTCTTTGTAGTTATATGCATAGCTAAATGCATGTATGTGTTTTTATGTGTGTATTTTAAATATGCCAGGAGGATCAATGGCGTTGCCTTAGTGTATTATTTTAATTTGCTATCTGGCTTCAAATATTCTTTATAGCTACCCATAAGGTACCAATGTATGTAGTTTTAATTTATTTTGACAGTTTTGTTGTTAAAAAAAAAAAAAGCTTGAATCTCTTACTGATTCTACACAGTTCAAAACCAATATGAACTCATGTATATGCACACTATTGCCATAGAATTAAGTCACAGAATTATACATATGCATATGATATATTCAGCTTTAAGCTACAAATGGAATTTGGAGTCATGTGGGATGATAAACTTAGATGTATGCATTGGTGAGGGGAAATGGAGGGGAAATAAGCCTAGAGAGGTAAGAAGTGTTTGGGAAACACAGGAACTTGGTGTCATATAAGAAATTTGAACTTTTTCCTAGAGAATGTGATGAACAACTTGGATTTCAGAAACTAAGAAATAGCCTCAGTTTATGTCAAGAACTGCATATAAATAGAAGAAATGCTATCATGAAGGTAAGAAGATGGTTACAGTAACCCAACTATAGTGAATGTTTGGTCATGTCCTACATATAAAACAAAATACAGAGAAAGGCTAAAAATTAGAGAATGTAAAGGAAATACCATGAAAATATTAAAAAAGACAACAATCTTGTATACATATATTGATATAGGTATATTAATAATATATTAACATGACATCAATTATTACCAGTCTATTTAATAAAACTTATTACCAGAAATAAAGAAGGACATTTCATATCGGAAAGAGATTCATGAAAAAGATATAAAAATTCTAAATTTGATTTAGATCCACCTAAAAATAGGACTTCAAAACATGTAATCCAATGTTTGGCAGAACTAAAAAGAAAAATGAGCAATTTCATATCAACAAAAGATTTTGAAGTATTTATTTCTGTCAGTGACAGATTGAAAACGTAGAAAACCTTATTAAAAACATAGTAGATTTAAACGACATGATTGCAAACATAATCTAATGAATATATCAAAAACACCAGCCAACACAAATTATTTTTAAGCACACATAAAACATAAACAAAAGAAAGACCACCTGTCAGGCCTGGGTTGTTTCAATAAATTAAAAAAATTGAAATCATATGTATTTAATCTGACCTTAATAAAATAGTTCAGAAAATAAATTTTAACATTTGGTGTTAAATGAGACAATACCTTTCTTGAGATCTCAGAGGTCAGAGAAGAAACTATGTTTAATATCGGAAATTATTCATAGACAAATGATAATTGATAGTACTTAAAATGCTACATATCAATACTGTTGGTATGCTTAAAGAGAATCATCCAGTCAGAAATTTGGAACAAAACAGACAAATGACAACTCAGATTTTAAAAAGCAAAGCAAAAAAGGTAATGAACATAAGAACAGAACTCGAAATAGAAGACAACCATGGAACAAAAGAATCAACAAAGTCTAAATTGTTCTCATGAAAAAATCCTTTAGGTAGTAAAATTCTTTAGAAATTAATAGAAGAACAAAAAAAAGGGCACAATTAACCAAAATCAGTAATAATTATGAAAGAGGACCATATATCATCCATATAACAAAACAATAATAAATGACTAATATTATACAGGGTAGCCAGTTCCATTGCACACAAACTTCATGGCCCCCCCTGAATTCTATATTATTAATATATACAATATACATAGCTAATAACATAATAATACCATAGATAATCTTAAGCCTTCAATTAACATGTCTACGTAAAATTGAATAATCCTAAAATCAAAACCAATATTGACAAATTAAAAATATTAATACTTCCATTGAAATGAGGGTATTTGTAAGTATTAATAACAACTTTTCACAAAGAAAATCTTGTGCTTAGATTACATTACCAGCACTCACTACTAAAACATTAAAAAATATTGTGCTTTTTCACAGATTCTACCAGAAAATAGAAAAAAATAAATTTAAATTCATTTTTATGAAGCCAGCCCTTGCTATCAAATCAGAAAGATATAGAAAATAATATTTATTCATCAAATTATTCATTAATTAGGTGTAAAAGTTTTAGAAAATATAAGTCAAATCCAGTAAACATTTTTAAAAGACTTGTTTTTTACTATTTGAGGTTTATTCCAAAAATGCAATATTATTTTAATATTTAAAAAATCAATTGATAATTAATATGCACTGCATTGACATAATAGAAGAAATAAAGATACAATCAATAGACGATGCAGAGAAAGCATTTGATAATTTCAACAATTATTTGTTAAAAGGAAAACAATTATTAGACAAGATTACACAGGGACTTTCTTATTGATAAAGGATGTCTACAGCAATCTGCAAGCTTCATACATAATGGTGAAAACTTTACCTCTGAAAGCAGAAGAGAGACAAAAATGTCTATTACTACACCTTCTCATTTACAGATGTAATGAAGTTTCCAACAGTACTATAAGGCAAGAAAAATAAATAAAATGCACATAATTGAAACATTCAAAAATATACATTCATCAAAGATTATATAACTATGTATCTTAAATATTCAAAAACCTACACATAAATTATTGAAATTAACATGTTATTTTCTTTTTCTTTTCTTCTTTTTTTTTTTTTTGCAGTTTTTGGCAGGTTCTGGGTTTGAACCCACCATCTCCAGTATTTGGAGCCAGCGCCCTACTCCTTGAGCTACAGGTGCTGTCCAACATGTTATTTTCAAAATGTGACTACAGTTCTATAGAAAGTCTGCTTTACTTCTAAACACAATCTATGAACACTAAGATAATTTAATAGTTATCTAACTATTATGTACCACGATGATAGTTCTGAAATATTTCAAATAAACAGGAATTGATCTATTGAAAGATATGGGAGATCTCTCTGAGTTCTAACCAAAGGGATAAAATGTTATCAAGAGAGAATTTGAAAGACCTAAATAAATGGGAAGATCCAATGCATTCACATTTTAAAAGCCTCAGTAGTGTAAAGATGTCTCTTAGTTGATCTAAAATTGATATATAACAAAGCACTAAGAATAACTAAGAAGATATTGAAGAAGAAAAACAAATTGGAAGGACTCATTCCACTTGATTTCATAACCTATTATAAAGTTACAGTAATAGATTCACTGTACTAGAAGAATAGACACAGAGTCCCATTCTATGTAAATAAGGAGCCCAGACACAGATGCACAGCAGCCTGACATTGGGAAGCAACTTCTCAATAAACAATTCTGGGACAACTGAAAATCCATGTAGAAGAAATCTGACAACAAAAATCAGTTTGGGGTAAATTATAGATCTTACTGATATAAATAATAATATCATTTCTAGAATGTGCTATACAAGATCATCTTCAGGTACTTAGACTAGTGAAGAATGCCCAAAACAGGATGCAAAATGCACTTCCCATAAAGATATAAAGAGATTAGGAGGCGAGCTAAGAAGAGAGATGAGGCATTTATCACACATATAACAAACAAAGGGCTGATACGCGTAAGGTATAAAGAATGCCTATAAATAAGAAAAAGATATTCCCATAGAAAGTGAACAAGATATTTAGATAGGCACTAGATTTATGAGTTTGCAGCCATGAAGGGGAATTCTGTACTCTGGATTTCTTGACCAAGGTAGGAATTCCACAGATGTTTGCTTTGTAACATAACTCAACTGTACAAAATCTGTACAATTTTGTTTTGCAATTATTCTCTACTTATTTTATTTCATATAGTCATTAAAAATGTTTTAAAAGTAAAATTATTTCAGTTCCAGTAAGAAAGGAATTATTAAGGAGGTTCTTTAACATGGAAAATGAAACCTGCAATTGAAAGCGAATTTCAGTAATTCCTAAGAGGAGAAATGGGGGCTTGAACAAAGAGGGAGGGAGCAAAAGCAAAAAGGAAGGAAACCATTTCAGAGATGGCAGCTCGTTAAAAACATGGTTCAATGACTAATGAAAGTGGAGAGATAAGGCAGACGAAAAGTTTATTTAGAATGACTCAGGGGTCTTTAGTGTGTGGCTGGAAAATTGTTCATTTGCTGGAAATATTAACAAATAGGTAATATTTATGTTCTGTTAAGTGCATAAACAGAGACTAGGGATAAAAATATAAATTCTGTAATCCTGCTTTTTATTTGCAGAGTTTTGAAACTGAATTTAGGCTAAAGATGTAGGAATAGAATTTCTAACCAAGAAATACCATATAGTCTGGACTACAGTGCACTGAAGAAAAGGTACCACTATTACAGAAAGACATTACTAATTCAGCTCGCAACATCGGTCTTATCAATACTCACGTTTCTTTACAGTACAAATAAAATGAGACCACAGAAAGAGTAAAAATGATTCTTCTGGGAAGCAATTGAGTTTAATTAGCTCTTTATAAGTGGTGTAATAATTGGCAGCATTCAAATTGCTGACAGCTTTACTTTTTCACTTCTTTCTTTACTCCCTCTTTTTTCCCCCTTGTTTCTTTTAAAGGAAGATCAAAGCTTTTATAGCTGAGTGAATGCTAATGGTGCATACATTTATTTGAAAAGCTTTAAGGCCTTAAAAATCTGCACGTAGGATTTTTTTCTTCCCAAATGTCTGCCTGTAAGTGTATTTGACACTATTAGCAGGAATTATCTCGGCTTCCCCTACCCCCTGGTCCTTTATAAAAGAAAACAAGTCTACTTTAACGTTTTGAAAATGCTGATTAAAATGAGTGTTACATAACCTTTTTTGATCCTCCACAAAATAGGTACTTTGAACCACTGATTGGCCATAGAGTTAATGAGCAGGAAAGTACAATGAGTTAATGCATATGTACTTTCCTGCACACTGTATCCTGCACGAAGAGGGGCCTGAGCCCCCACACAAGCTTGGGAAAATGACTAAACACTCTTGTTTGTGGATGTATAACTCTGACAGGTGGGAGGTGTTGCAGTTGCAGATTGTAAAGAAAGAATAGAATATTTTTGGTTGAAGAAAAACATTTCCCAGATTCTTGCATGAACAAAATGTCTTTCTACTCTTCTCAAAATAATAACCACCCTGGCCATTTTGCAAGGGTGGCACAGAGTTCTTTTTAGAAAATGCAAACTGATAAACACTATCACTCATGGGGTGGTTTAAAATTAATTTTCTAAAACATTGGTTGAAACTCAAAATGTTTGATTTTTGGACTTTGCTTTCTGGATATATATTATCATGAGATATTGAGTGTTGCCAAGCATTATTTAACCAGATTTCAAGGGTTAAAATATATACTTCAACATTCTGCCTGAGATACAGAAAATCTTTAATTGTTAGCTGCTCTTATTATTTTTGTTGAAGAATAAAGAGAAAGGAAAATGGTAGAAAGTAAAAGAAATAAAATATGGACAACAGTCAATGACTTGGGGAAGCTGTATTGATTTTTTTTCTGGGAATATCTCACATTGTTCTCTCAGAATAAAGAATACTTGCATGGTATTACTTGATAAGTACACTATGGATTGAAATTGTTTGGGGGATTATCATCACCAAAGAGTATTTTATTATTTGACAGCATCTCAAACAATCTTTTGATTGTACTCATAAGATAGGCAAGAATTATCTGCATAGAGAGCGGTTATGTAGGAGCAATCATTAGAGAAGAAAATATAATTCTAATTATACCCAATGAATCCCACTTATGGAATGTACTGTATATGGAGTATTTCAAGGACTAAAATTTTCCATATGATAAAACTTTCAAAATTTTCTTACATTTGAATCTCCTTTATGCCCATAGTCTCACAAAACTAAATCTAATTTAGGAACTTCAAAAGGAGTGCCTTATCTTCAATTCTACTCCTGCTGAGCAACATTTGTTATTTAGTATATGAATATTTCTATGAATTTCTATGGCAACAAAGAAGTGTTTGGGCAGTTACTGGTGTGGCTCAGATGATTGAAAGAGTGATAAGAATTATTATTTTCAAAAAATTCCAGGATCCTTGCCAATATTTTAAAACCCATCTTGCTCAAAACTTATGATTTTATTTAACTGAAAAACTTTAAAAAGAATATGTTCACTCAGTGAGGAAATCTGCTTTGTAATGCAGACAATGGAGCATTTTGTGATATGTTGGCAAAGAATTAAGGCTAAGGGTTTTATTCTTGTTTTAAATTTAGATAGATTAACAAACAGATTCATAGAATTTGCTAATTCTTGTGAAGCGCTGACATGTGCCAGCTCTGAGTTCAGTGCTTTATATGAATAATCTCATTTAACCCTTACAACTGTCATCTACAGTATGCACAATAACCATTATCATCCTTGTTACTTAATTGAGATGACTAGCGTATAAAAAGTTATGTAGTTCTCAAGGGCATACAAAATTAAAGTTTTATTTAAACTCACTCTAAACCTCATCTTCTTAATCATTTTGATGTACTATCTCATTCATTTTCCTGTGTTTTAAACATGAGATGGTTGGAGCATCCAGCAATTCTTATAAAATATTGTATACATTTATGCCTGTTCTATGAGTCTGTGAAGGTGCTGTATGCCTTTTTGGTGAGTATGCATGTTTCCATAAACCTCACACCATACTATATATATCTAATGCTATCTTTTTCATGAAGACCCCACAAGATCACTTTTTTTCTTTCTTTATCTAAGCAAAAGTAGTCATTTCAAAAACCTGTCACTTAAGCATGAAGTTCATTACACATATATAAAAGGATAAATATCACTAAGATATCCCATATAGGAAGATCACATCTCAGCTTGTCTTGGCTCAGAAGATGTTGGGAAATTTCTTGAACTTCTTCCTTTTCTTACCATTTCTACACAATTCTTTCCCATCTCACTTCTGGCTTCTGGAGTCCAGCCAAGAATGGCAGGCAAGGGAGCAAAATGTCTGTGAGGGGGCCCAAGACTAGGCTGAGTTTTTTGTATCTGCTCTTGGTTTTAAGGTTCTGTCTTTCACTCTGAGTTTAAACTACAAACAAACCTCATTTATTTTGTACTTTGTCTATTGTGCTTCACAGATATTGCACTTTTTACAAATTAAAGGTTTGTGGCAACCATGTGTCCAGCAAGTCTATCAGCACTGGTTTTCTAACAACATGTGCTCATTTCACGTCTGTGTCACATTTTGGTAATTCTCATAATATTTCAAACTTTTTCATTATTATTGTATCTGTTATGGTCATCTGTGATCTTTCATGTTATTATTAGAAGTGTTTTAGGCCACCATGCGTGAATCACACCCAAATAACAGGGAACACTTAATTGATAAAAAGTTGTTTATTGCAGCTCAATTCACAATTGCTGAGTTGGAGAAACACCCCAAGTGTCCATCAACCCATGAAAGGATTAACAAACTGGTATCTGTATATCATAGAATACTATTCAGCCATAAGAAAAGATGGAGACTTTACATCTTTTATGTTTACCTGGATGAAGCTGAAACATATTCTTCTTAGTAAAGTATCTCCAGAATGGAAAAAAAAAAAAAATATATATATATATATATCCAATGTACTAAATACTAATATGAAACCAATATATAGGTAACTGCATGTCCACATGAATGATGAAATACAGTCTAGCATGGGGGCGGGGAAAGGAAGGAAAGGGGAGAAGGAAGGAGGAGGGTGACTGGTAGGAGGAGGGAGGGCATTTGGCAGGATCTCACCTAATGTGCACAATGTGAGGATGTTCAGCAGGTTCCCTGGATGAAGGGCTCAACTTCAACTTGAATCTTATACTACAAAACAATGTAAACTAAAAATTTGTACCCTCATATTAATTTGAAATTTAAAAAAAGAAAAAGAAAAGGTTGTCTATGTTCTGACTGTTCCCCATCCTTCTCCCTCTCCTTGACCTCCCAAGTCTGGCAACACAATACTATTGAAATTGGGCCAACAAATAATCCTACAATAGCCTCCAAGTATTCAAGTGAAAAGAGGAATCACATACCTCTCACTTTAAACCAAAGTCTAAAAATGATGAAGCTTAATGAAGAAGTGTGTCAAAAGCCAAGACAGGGCAAAAGTTAGACCTCTATTGCCAACTTCAGTCGAGTTATAAAGGTAGAGGAAAAGTTCTTATAAGAAGTTGAAAATTCTATTCCAGTAAATACACAAATGATAAAGAAACCATAAACTTTAAAGCTGATATGGAGAAAGTTTTAGAGATCTGCATAGAAGATCAAACAAGCCTAATACAGAGCAAAACCCTAACAACCTCTGACTTCATAGAGGCAAGAAAGTTGCAAAAGAAGAGTTTGGAGCTACTAGAGGTTGGTTCATAAGGTTTAAGAAAAGACTCTGTCTTCATAATGTAAAAATGCAAGGCTAAGCAGCAAGTACTGATGTCAAAGCTATGGCACGTAATTTAGAAGACCCAGCTGAGGTAATCAGTGAAGGTGACTACACTAAACAATAGACTTTTCAGGGTAGTTTAAACAGACTTCTGTTGGGAAAGGATACTATTTATGACTTTCATAGCTATAGAGGAGAAGTTAATGCCATGCATCAAAGCTTTAAAGAACAGGCTGACTCTCTTATTAGGATCTAATGCCCCTAATGACTTGAATTTGAAGCCAACATTCATTTACCATTTGAATATTCCCAGCATACTTCTCCCTGGTATGGATAGGGATTGTTCTTCAGAGATTTGACCCCAGTCTCACAGGCCAAATCTCATCCCCTCAGGTGTAAACTGTTGGTGTGTTGCTTGGGAGAACAAAGGAGAGGTTTGTAAATTAATCTCAGGAAGCCGGGGTGCCTGCCTGGGCAAGCCTGGTGGAGTGTGCAGTGTGGGTCCCAGCTGCAGCAAGCTTATAGGGTACCTCTCCCCCCACAAGACAGCTGTGCTCTCTGCTCAGCTCAGGATCCTCTGCAGGGAACCTCCTGGCCAGCATCAAAGTTGTGAGGGAGCTCAACTGGCTTAAGTTGCCATCTGCCAGCAGATGCTGGGAGGAAACTGTGGATCAGGGAAGGGCAAGGAGGAGTAATGTCCACTCCAGACTGCTGGATTGTGAATTTTAAATCCCTGCAACTACAAGAAGACTTTCTGTCCGAATGGGGTCAGTTTAGCCCTCCTTCGTGACTTTATCCAAAAGCTAGTAGCATATTCTACCCCCCTTCTGAGATAGATACCTTGCCAGATTTTGTGGTTTTGAGGGCAAGCTCACCCTCTCAAGCCTTGCCCATACTCACTCCCCTACTTGCCTCCTCCGAGGCAGAGAATAAAGACACACCTAGAAGTTTCAGGGCCCCACTCACTACCTGGGACATTTGCATGTTTCTCCTGAGGTATGAGAGGTGATCACAGAGCCAAAAACAACACTGCGGCTTGTTCCTTCTGGCAAGCATCACATACTAACAGGGAGATTATTTTGCATGCACTTCATAGCATTTACTGACTTGATTATACAGGGTATGAGTCTCATCCCTGTCTCAGAGATTAAAATGAGTGTGCCATTATCTAAACAAAAGAAAAATAAAAAATCAGAAGCAATAGCTGCTCCATATAAGAAGGAATCATAACTCTGAAAGTATGAAGAATCAGAGTGAAAGGACAGTCACAAAGGCAAAATTACCTCTCTAACAAAGGATACCAACAAAAATCAAAATGTTGAAATGATAGATAAAGTATTCCGAATATAAGTTATAAATAAGTTCAATGAAATGAAAGAGAAAATAGAAAACCAACACAAACCAACAAACACTAAATGAAAAATTTACTAAAGAAATGTAATTATTTTGAAAAATCAAATAGAACTTCTGGAAATGAAATAGTAATTCAAGGAAATACCAAACACAAAACATTCAAAGAAAGTCTTAAGAACAGACTAACCAGGCAGAAAAAAGAATCCCAGAACTTGAAGACAACACCTTTGAATTAAGAAATCAGTTAAAGATAAAAAGAACAGAGAATGAGAGGAATTAACAAAGATCACAAGAAATATGCATTCAGGTATAGAAGCCAAACATAAGAATGATAAGCACAAAAGTTGGGTAATCTATTTGAGGGTATAATTGAGGAAAACTTCCCAGGTCTTGCTACATGTACAAGTTTAGATAGCCAGGCACGAAAAGCTCAACAGAAGCTAGGAGAATCATTTGCAAAGGGTCAGTCACCACAAGACACAGTCATCAGAGGCCAAAGTTAACACAAAAGAGGAACTCATGTGAGCCATAAGGTGAGAACATCAGGTAATTTAAAATGGCATGTCCATCATGCCAACTGCAGACTTCCCAACCAAGATCTTATAAGCTAGAAAAGAGTGGGGCCCATTTTCAGTCTTCTTAAATACAATAATGGTCAGTTTAGAATTTTGCAAGTTGTAAAAACCTAAGTTTTTTTTTATATGAGGAAGAAATAAATACTTTTTTATACAAGCAAAAACTGAGGGAATTTGTCCAAACCTCCTCTGCAGGAAGTACTCAGATCTGAATTATACATTGTTCAGCACAATAGAAACCCACTAGTGCAAACATCACCCAAAAGCTAAAGCTCAGAGCCCATATAAAAAAAATACATAGTTCAATAGAGCAGCACCTGTGGCTCAAAGGAGTAGGTTGCCAGCCCTACATATCAGAGGTGACGAGTTCAAACCTAGCCCCAGCCAAAAACAGCAAAAAAAAAAAAAAAAAAAAAAAATTCAATAGGTAAAACAAAGCAATAGGGTTCTACCTAACAGGATGAACAGAAAAGCGTTCCACTTATTAATTCTTTTAATAAATGTGAATGGCTTGAATTCTCTACTCAAGGAATATAGGCAGGGATTCTGAGAAGATGACCAACTAGTAGCAACCCTGGGCAGAGGCTCATAATCAGAGGGAGAAAAACTAGACAAAAATAGACTCTATGAAGCCAAAAGTGGGGAGCTGAGCCAAGAAAGAAGATCAGAAACCTGCAGCTCCAAGGACGAGCATTCAAGAAAACAAATTGCAGGCACAAAGTCTATGAACTAGAGGATGGAAGACCTCCCACAAGTGGGAGGCCCACTGTGAGCTCTCTGCAAATGAGCAGGGAACAAAAGATCTCTCATTTTACCTCATTGGAGAGAGCTGTTAAACACTGGGTCTCTTTCTCCAGAGAGGTCCTCCTTATGAACCTAAAAGCCACCCCACTAGGCATAAAATTGAACATATATTTTTCCCCACAATTCCAAACTCCCAGTTCACCCTTATCAGCTCACATGGCAGTCTGAAGTTCTGCCCTCTGCAGAATGCAGAGTGTTTGGTATTTTCCTGAGAGATTTGGGCATACTGTGGACCACCAAACATCAGGATAGAATCTGTGACTAGTGGGGAAGAAAGAGGGCATGGGAAGAAAGGGACACCTGTGGGAGAAGGAGTAGTGCCCTGGTTCTGACTTTTCCTAGGCAGTACTGGTGTTGACCCTCAGTTTGGGATGTGTCTAGAGGAAGAGGGTGCAGAACTGCCGGCTCTGATGGTTCCCACAACTGTGAAAGTGGTTGCCCAGTGTGAACTGAGTTTGGCAGGTGGGGCTTCTTAGGATAAGGTAGAGTTTGGCTGATTTCAAAACAGAGCCAAATTCCACTGTTTCATCAAGTAGGTCCTCAGAGTCTCCAGCCAAAACTCTGAAAGGGGCCTTTGTAAGGTTATAAGTAATAAGCCACAATCACAAAGCCTAGAAATTTGGTAAGGGGCTGATTACCTCTACTATCTGGGAACCCAAATTCAATCTCACCTAACCAGTTCTAATAAGCAAACAGTGGAAAATAAGCATTGTGTGGAACAGAAGAACTCTGGCAACACGAATAACCAGAGTAGATCAAACCCCCAAGAAATGACATAGGAGATACAACTGAAGATACCATGTATAGACAAATGAATGAAATGTCAGAAATTGAATTCAGAATATGGATGACAAATAAGGTGAATAGAATGGAAGAAAAGTTAGAAATTGAAAACCAAAGAGTAGTGCTAAAGTTGTCTCAAGAAATTAAAGAATTCAAAGACAAAGTCACCAAAGATATGGACATAATGAGAAAAAAAAGATAGCATAGTTCAAGGAAATGAAAAAGTTATTTGAGGAGCTCTGAAGTACTGTAGAATCCCTCAGTAATAGAGTTGACCATGCAGAAGAAAGGATCTCTGAAATTGAAGACAAAACTTTTGAATGTTCCCAAATGCTCAGAGAGGCAGACAAACAAAGAGCAAAAACTGATCATTCCCTGAGAGACTTGTGGGATCACTCCAAAAGATCAAACATTTGTTTTATAGGAATTCCTGAAGGAAAAGAGGATGGTCCTAAAGATATAGATGCTTTTCTCTAAGAGATTATGGATAATAATTTCCCAAGCCTGCAAGAGATACAGAAATTCAGATAGTAGACAGTTTCAGAACCCCAGCAAGACTTAATCCAAATAAAGCATCTCTTAGACACATTGTGTTAACTTTGCCAAAGTTAAGACAAAGTAGAAAATGTTGCAAGCAGCCAGACATAAGAAACACATCACCGGCGCCGGTCAGGCCTAGTGGTTCGGCACTGTGGCGCCGGCTCCTCCGGGGACGCGCACTGAGGAGGCGCGGCGGGCAGAGGTTTTACTGGAGGGGCGGAGCAAGATGGCAGCCGAGTAACAGCTTCCTTGCGGCTGGGCACAGTGAGACTGGGGAGAGAGAACTTCAGGCATCTCTGACAGGTGGGATCTACCCAGGAACTTCCCCTTGGGGACACAGGGAGACAGCGTGAGGCTTCTGGACACCCTGAGGAAGGCAAAAGCGGCAGAGACTGGGCAAGTGGTTGCGTCTGTTCTTTCGGTCTGACCCTGTTGGCGGCT
>CAUYRH010068845.1:0-31768 GCA_963574655.1 Perodicticus potto
GACTTAAGGTCTCCTTCCGAGGAGGTGAGAGGCAAGAGAGGGTGGTGTGAAGCACTAGCAAATAAAGCCCTGAATGGGTGACTTTTATAAATAGAATCTGAGGCTCGGCGCCTGTGGCTCAATGGGCTAAGGCACCAGCCAAGTACACCTGAGCTGGCGGGTTCGAATCCAGCCTGGGCCCGCCAAACAACAATGACGGCTGCAACCAAAAAATGGCCAGGCGTTGTGGCGGGCGCCTGTGGTCCAGCTGCTTGGGAGGCGGAGGCAGGAGACTCGCTTGAGCCCAGGAATTGGAGGTTGCTGTGAGCTGTGATGCCACAGCACTCCTCTGTCCAGGGTGACAGCTTGAGTCTCTGTCTCAAAAAAAAAAAAAAAAAAATTAACGTGACCAGTGTGCAAGAGAGGTGAGAATTTTGTTTTAACATAATCCCATTAAATAGATATCAGATTCAACAGAAATAGTGAAAAGAGGATTGCATCTCCCAAGAAAACCTCAGCTCTTATCCTGTTGCCTACAGTGGAACAGAGAAGCTCTGGGGCAGTGCTTCAGTGCCCCCTTATGACCCCTTCTGCTTGCAGTATGCACACATGGCCAGTGGGGGCAGACTTAGGGCAGCACTAGCAGGTGCCCAGGATCCCCAAACACCAGGCATTTGCCTGCCAGGATGTTGGTGCTGCTAGGAACATCAATTCCCAGGGCCGTTATCCATTAGGTACAACAGGTACAGTGCCTAGGGACCATGATTCCTTTATGGGCCCACAAAAATGTTTTCATTTAAATTTTTTTTCATTTCAATTACTTTTAAACTCAGAAGATAAAAATGACTATACCGCCAGGCACAGTAGCTCACAATGGCTCACACCTATAATCCTAGCATTCTAAAAGGCTGAAGCAAGAGGATTTCTTGAGGCCAGGAGTTCAAGACTAGCCTGAGCAAGAGACCGCATCTCTACTGAAAATAGAAAAAATTAGGTGGGCATAATGGTGCACACCTGTAGTCCCAGCTTCTCAGGAGGCTGAGGCAGTACTGCTTGAGTCCAAGAATTTGAGGATGCTGTGAGCTAGGCTGACGCCACAGCACTATAACTCAGGTGACAGTGTGAGACTGTTTAAAAATAAAAGTGACTAGGCTCGGTGCCTGTGGCTCAATGGGCTAAGGCGCCAGCCACGTACACCTGAACTGGCGGGTTTGAATCCAGTCCCCGGGCCCGCCAAACAACAATGACAGCTGCAACCAAAAACTGGCCAGGCGTTGTGGCGGGCACCTGTAGTCCCAGCTACTTGGGAGGCAGAGGCAGGAGACTCGCTTGAGCCCAGGAATTGGGGGTTGCTGTGAGCTGTGATGCTCTATCCAGGGTGACAGCTTGAGGCTCTGTCTCAAAAATAAAAAAAAATAAACAAATAAAAGTGACTATAGTAAACCCAGAACCTTGGAAGGCTGAGGCAGGAGGATTATTTGAGGCCAGGAGTTTGAGGCCACATTGAGCAACATAGTGAAACTCCCATCCCCAAAAATGTTAAAAAAAAAAAAAATGCTAGATGTGGTAGCATGTTCCTGTAGTCCCAGCTACTGAGGAGCCTGAGGCAGGAGGATAGCCTGAGCCCAGGTATTCAAGGTTGCAGCAAGTGCTGATTCTGCCCACTGTACTCCTGCCTTGGCAACAGACCAAGACTCCGTCTCTGAAAAAAAAAAAGAGAGAAAATGATTATAATAATATAACAACAAAAAAAAATATTAAATCCATCCTGGATTATATTTGTCTTTATACAAAATGCAGTTGTAGGCTCGGCGCCTGTGGCTCAACGGGCTAAGGCACCAGCCACGTACACCTGAGCTGGCGGGTTTGAATCCAGCCCAGGACCACCAAACAACAAAGACGGCTGCAACCAAAAAATGGCCGGGCGTTGCGGCGGGCACCTGTAGTCCCAGCTACTCGGGAGGCAGAGGCAGGAGACTCACTTGAGCCCAGGAATTGGAGGTTGCTGTGAGCTGTGATGCCACAGCACTCTATCCAGGGTGACAGCTTGAGGCTCTGTCTCAAAAAAAAACCAAAATGCAGTTGTAAAATACAATTTTAATATTTTTTAATGAAAAAAGGCCAATGAAGATAAAAGGCACGTAGGGGCCATGGAGGTCACAATGTGACCCTATCTCTCTCATTCCAGGATCCTGCCTTGCTCTGGCTGGGGACCATACAGAGGCAGAGCCACACAGAAAAATAAGCTATATAGATGGGATACTAGGAACCAAAGAAGCCCTCCACCCTTGGGCTGAGACTAGAAAGCCCATGTGGGCCTGGGGACAAGATTTTTGGGATCTGACTGGCATCACTCAGAACAGAGGAGGTCTAAAGGATCCCACTCCCATCCCACCATGCCATCTCCTGACCCTTTAATGGTCAGATGGGGAGGGGTGTAGTGGGAAAGGGCCTCTGGGCAATGGCCCATCTTATGTGTACTCTCTGGGAAGTCTTGTCTGTGTGGCTGTTGCATCTTTTTTATCTCATCCTCCTCTGATGAAGATTTCAAGTGTCCCCCTCCATCTCTGCTCCAACACCCCTGAGAGTGAGCCCCACTAACCATTATTTCCTTTGAACCCTTCTGTCTCTACAATTCATATTCAGCCCCTTTGATGGTCTTTTACCTTCCTTTCTAACCAAAATTTCAGACCAATCCTGTTGTTCTCAATTTACAGATGAGGAAATTAAAGGGCAGAAAGGTCAATTCACCGCCCAGGGCCACACAGCCAGAAAAGCAATTGATCTCAAACTTCTAGACTCCTTGGATAGACTTCTCTTTCCTCTGCCCCCTTGAGGCAGACATGGAGTGCCCTGTCCCCTTTGGGGAGCCACCAGAGTAACTCTCATGATCTCAGTGGAGTCAAGGGTGGGGCCCACAAGGTCCTTGTTTTTTTGTTTTTTGGGTTTTTTTTTTTTTGAGACAGAGTCACTATGTCACCCTCAGTAGAGTGCCATGGCATTACAGCTCATAGCAACCTCAAACTCTTGGGCTTAAGTGATTCTCTTGCCACAGCCTCTCAAGTAGCTGGGACTATAGGCACCTGCCACAACACCTGGCTATTTTTTTGTTTTGTTTTGTTTTTTGAGACAGAGCCTCAAGCTGTCACCCCTGGATAGAGTGCTGTGGCTTCACAGCTCACAGCAACCTCCAATTCCTGGGCTCAAGCGAGTCTCTTGCCTCCGCCTCCCAAGTAGCTGGGACTATAGGCGCCCGCCACAACGCCTGGCCACCTTTTGGTTGCAGCCGTCATTGTTGTTTGGCGGGCCCGGGCTGGATTCGAACCCGCCAGCTCAGGTGTACGTGGCTGGCGCCTTAGCCCGCTGAGCCACAGGCGCCGAGCCCCTGGCTATTTTTTTGGTTGCAGTTGTCATTGTTGTTTAGCAGACCCGGGCTGGGCTTGAACCCACCACCTTCGGTGTATGTGGCCAGCGCCCTACTAACTGAGCTATGGACACCAAGCCGAGGTGTTGTTGATAACAAGCCCTGTCCCCCTCTTTGGTACAGTGTGGACAAGGGGGGGACTGTTCCTTGCCTCCTCCCTTCTTTTTCCCTTTGTCCTCTACTCATCTCACTGTGGTTGGCTTCTGTGCCCCTAACCTACTGAGGGTGCCCTCTGCTGACTTCAGTGATTCACATTTGCACAGTGGGAAACCATCAGGAGTCATTGACCTGGGCCTTTTGGTCTCCTGTGACACCATGACCATTCTTTTACATTGTCAACTCCTGCTGACGTACAGGACTGCCCTGCATTCCCCCGAGCACCCTACCCATTTCCCCCACACCATACCCTGGAGACCCTCTGGCCTTTGCTTGCCTGTCTCCACACCAGGCCCTCCCTGGCACTGACACCCAGCCAAAATGGCCTGAATGGGCTCTGCAGAGCTCCCTTGGTCTGCAACCATTGTGGCCTGGCTTCGCCAGAAGCAGAGCCTGAGATGGAGACTCAGTCATAGGATTTACCAATGAGTATTCTCAGGAAAAGGTGAGTGAGGGAAGCAGAATGGGGTAGAGGAAGGAGCTAAGCAGGAAGGAGCTAAGCAGACTACCTTCAGCCTCACCCCACAGGAAGCCCCGGAACATGGATTGCACAATTTCTTTAGTCCTGACTTGAGGCAAGGGGCCGGGCTTTTATGCCCCTTCTCAGTGAATTGCTCTCCACGGGCTGCGGGCAGAGGGAACATGACCTCCCAGGCATCTCCTGGGAAGGCAGTAGAAGGAAGCTGAGAAGGGGGCAGCTGTGAGAAACAGCTGGGGGATGGGTGCAGCAACCTAGAGGGACCTGGGGCAGGACACCAATAGTATCCACTACAGTAGCCCTTCTCCCTGTGCCCTGCCAGGAATCACATCCCCTGGCAGTTCAGAGCTGATATGTTCGAACTGAACTTGTCATCTTCCCCACCCTCATCTCTTCTCAACACCAGGAAACTGCCCGGCCTGTAACCGTTCTCTCAGGAAGTACCACAACATCCAGCCCATCAGGAAATCAACTCTGTCCCAGTCAGCCCCTCTGTTCTGACTCCCCTCCTCTCCTTTTGGCCACTGCCCTGGGGAGACCTGTCCTTGCTGATCTCCTTCCCCATTTCTCACACACACACACACACACACACACACACATATTCCAAAGCCAGGTGATCTGGCTAGGGTGAATATAGGACCCATGCTAAAGCTGTTGCTTGCTCTCTATTGCTTTTGATCACCTGGGCCTGTCCATGGCTCCGTTTCCACCCTACCCTGCCCTCTTCCATGGCCCCTGCATGACATTGATTACAGTGTCACTCCTCACCTCTCCCACGCCATGCCTGTCACTGTGCCTTTTGCTCAGACTGTTTTCTATCCTTGAAATGCCCTCCTTTCCCCATGCTGGGCTGAGGGCCCCCCCTTTGCATTCCCTTAAGACTGTGGGCATCAGTTCCCCACAGAACTCACCATGCACAGCTTCACGCTTCACGATGAAAAGAACTGAGAAGCCACATCTGCTCACCAAGAAGAGGCAAACATGACAGATAAGAAATTAAATGCTCTGTGAGATTCCATGCCCTATTACTCCCAGGGGAGGGCCTGTGTCTCCATTTAGCTTGGCCTAGACGTACACCTAAGTTAGTGATTCCAGTGGGAATAGTTTACCTGGAAAGCACCAACAGGAGCCTAGAGCAGTGACACAGGGCTTGAACTAATCAAAAAAGGGTGTGTTCATGAATAGATTAGTACTGTGGACAGTGGAGGCAGAACCAGCTGGGGACCTCTGGGGGGTGTGAAACCACCTGGCAGGGGGCCTGCTCAAGATGCAAGAAAAAGAAGATATTCTCCACCAACTCCCACCCAAATGTGGTTGAGGCTGCTTGCTGGAGTGCAAACTCCCAGTATGTCCAGCTGGCTGACCCCATAAGCAAAAAGTCCCAGATGCTTCTAGTCGGCTACAGAATCGCAAGTGAGCAGGACCTGGACAGTGTCTGAAACACCAGTGCAACAGAACTGTGACCTGCGTGTACATTCTGCAAGTCTCCTAGCCAGAGCTCCTCACTCCACTGAGAAGGACTTTTGTTTTTGTTTTTGTTTTGAGACAGAGTTTTGCTCTGTTGCCCAAGCCAGTATATAGTGGTATCTTCATCGCTCACTACAACTTCAACCTCCTGGGCTTAAGTGATTCTCCTGCCTTAGCCTCCTGAGTAGTTGGAACTACAAGTGCCCACCACAACTAACACCTGACTAATTTTTTCTATTTTTTGTAGTGAGAGAGTCTTTTTTTTTCCTTCTTTTTTTGTTTTGTTTTGTTTTTAATTTTTTTAGAGATGGAGTCTTGCTCTTGCTCAGAATGGTCTCGATCTCCTGATCTCAAGCAATCCTCCTAGCTGGTCAGCCAGCCCCCCATGAGAGTAGACTATGCCTCAGCGAATGTTAACAACATGCCTGGTCCCTCCCCGAAATGTCACCTCTCCAGGAGCAGCTCCACAGCACCCCACCACTGCACACAGACTAGAGCACAAGTCCCTG
Source organism: Perodicticus potto (assembly GCA_963574655.1). Taxonomy (NCBI): domain Eukaryota; kingdom Metazoa; phylum Chordata; class Mammalia; order Primates; family Lorisidae; genus Perodicticus; species Perodicticus potto. The sequence goes on from CAUYRH010068845.1 coordinate 6,014, forward strand.
CTGGGAGTTCAACTGAGGGGGTTAGCAGGTGTGCAAAGGACCTAGGGAGGGACCCTGAGAATGGAGATGTTGACCTCTTGGCCCTGCTGCCCCACTCCATGTCCTCCTGAAGGAATAGCTGCCCCACACACTCCCCTATGTTATGCACACATACACACACACAAATTCACACTCACACTCACATGGGGCCTCCCAGAGTTCAGGGCTTGGTCATGTTAGACACAGGAGGCAAGACAAGTGAGACTGAACCTGAGGAATTTGCTTTCACAGAGTTTATTTTTTCAGAGTCTGGAAGACTAAGTCAGGGGTAGGGCAGACCCTAAGACTCCGTCCTGGGTACAAGATTCTTAAAAAAGTCCTTGATTGTCTGGCCAATAGTCTTGAGTTTTCTGCCCAACTTCTGCACCTTCTTCCGGAGGAACCCACCCAGCCCGGCAGCTTTCTTGGTATTCTGGAGCTGTGCACCAGGAGGAAACATATTTCTTGTGGGAGCTGTACACAGGGTCAATCCAAGACTCTTCCCCACCTGGGCCCCCCTTCCTAGCCCACCCCAGGAGGCTTGAGGCCTCAGTTCACCCTATGGCTGTGACCTTTGAAGCTGAGTAAACTTAGGCCCCAAAATGGCAAGGGACTCCCCAGGGTCACATGCCCTATCTCCGCAAGGCTGAGAGGAGAACACAAGGCTGAGAGCTCATTTCTATAAGTCAGTGGCTCTCCTGGAGAATTCATCAAGACACAAATTGCTGGGCCCCACCCAGAGTCAGATTCGGCAGGTCTTAGTGGGGCCTGAGAATTTGCATTTCAACAAGTTCCAAGGTAAAGACCACCCTCTGGAACCACTGCTCTAAGGAATTCCATAGCCAGCCCTGGAAATAGGGTTCGGGTTGAGAAGATCACAGAGTAGGAGGGGATGGAGTGGTAGTTAATTGGCCCATAGGATGGTTCACACTCCACTCCCTGCCCCCAATCAGCCCCACATCCCAGAACAGCCCACTTACCTCATCACAGGTGATATCAAAGGAACCCCTGACCTGGTCCAGGGTGACTGTCCCCACACACCGCTTCACCAGCTGGGAAAGGGAAGCTCAAGGTCAAACTAGAACCCATTTGCCATAACCTCCCAGCTCTACCCCATTGGCTGGAAATGTTTCCCAGGGACCCCCTTTGTTTAGTAACCCTAAGAGGCACCCTCTAGCATTCCCCAACTCCTCACCCCATCCTCCTTGAAGTTACACTGCTCTGGTGGCTGCTGTGTTGTTCTGGGGCACACTGTCTCCATCACCAAGAAGTTCACAGGCTTTGGGGTGTCTGGGTCATCATCCTAATCAGGGGAGAAAATGGGAAGACCAGGTTCAGGCCCATTCTTGCCTGTTCTGATTTGTATCTCTGTCCTTTCACAAAGAGAGCAGGCTTTCAACAGCACCTACTGTGTGCTGGGTACTGGGTTACTAGTGGAGTACGGAGGGGAGCCCATTCCTGCCCTCCTCAAACATTCAGTGAGCAGGATCAGATCTCAGACAAGCTCTAGTAAGGAGCACTTCCTGCTCAGGGCAGAAGTAAGGGTAATCAGGGGGCTTCCTGGAGGATAAGACATGTCCACTGGAACTTCAAGTCTGGTCAGAGCCCTTCTTCTCTGAGTAAAGTAACAGGGTACAGAAGAGACTTAAAACAGGAAAAGTCACTTCCCAGAGCCAATATCCCCACCCTGGTCTCTGGAGCTCCCAGAAGTCCCTGCATCCCACGGGGTGGGAGTGTGAGCACCCCTGCCCACAGCAGGGTTTTTTTGTTTTTGTTTTTGAGCCAAAGTCTCACTCTGTTGCTCAGGTTAGAGTACCATGGCTAATTTTTCTATTTTTAGGTCTTACTCTTCCTTGGGCTGGTCTTAAACTTCTGATCCCAAGTTTTCCTCTCATTTCACCCTCCCAGAGTGCCAGGACTGGCCCACAGCAAGAATTCTAAGGCAGGAGGTTCTTAAGCTGGGAGGGGACACAGCTCTGGGAAAGCTGCCTGGAAAAGGTGGGACTAGGCTCAAAGTGCCTTCCTGGCAGGAGGTGCAACAGGAGCAAAGAAGTCACACTGTGGCCCATGCTAGCCAGAGCAGCCCACCTCCAACTCACCCCCTTGGACTGCTGGTCCAGGTCCAGGTCCAGGAGGCGGTAGAGGTTGGCCTCTGAGGACCGCTGGTTGAAGCCATCCACTGCACGAAGCACAGCCTCCTTGTAGCTGAGGGCCTGGGCAGTGGCCAGAGGCATCACTAGGCCCACCAGCAGCAGCACCAGTGACCACCACCTCAGAAAAGAGCCATCCCTGCAGGTCTCCATGTTCCTCAAGTCTGTCTCCCCCTTCTCCCCCAGGAGCCTCCTTTATGCCCAGCCTGAGCCTGATGCAAAGGCCCAATCAGGGGCCTTCCTGACCCAGCCCATCCCTGCCTGCCTGGCAGGGTATAGGCTGGGGCTTGCCTCAGCCCCTGCTGTTGCTCCATAGGGCTTGCTGGCAGGGAGTGGGGTCTGCCTTGTGTGCAAGGTGAGGAAATGGTTTCTCCATCTCCCTGACAACCTCCTGGGCCCCACAGGGGATTGTCGTAGCCAGGGTTGCTCAAGAGGATTGAGTCCCCAAAGAGAGAACTCAAACCTTCTTCTCCTCCAGGGTAATGGGTTTAGTGTTCACCACTAAATCTTCAGCTCTAGGCACTGCCTGTCACTCTGGCAGTTAATTAACTTTTGATGAATGGGGTGGCCCCTATGGCTCAAAGGGGTAGGGCGCCAGCTCCATATGCCAGAGGTGGCGGGTTCAAGCCCAGCCATGGCCAAAAACAGCAAAAAAAAAAAAAGAAAACTTTTGATGAATGAATGAATCCACTCCTACCCTACTCCCACCTAAGAAAGATGTTGCCTTGGGCGGTGCCTGTGGCTCAAAGGAATAGGGTGCTGGCCCCATATGCCAGAGGTAGTGGGTTCAAACCCAGCCTCGGCCAAAAACTGCAAAAAACAAACAAAAAGAAAAAAGTAAGCTGTTGCCCCTCCATACCACGCCATTGTCTGGACCCGCCCCTCAGCCAGTTCAGGGGCTCTGCTCCATCTATCCTCCTCTTCTGGGTCCTTTTCTGCTCTCCCCCATCACCCTCCAGATGTAGCCTTCTGCCCCAGATTTTCCTGAGCTAAGTCTGAGGAAAGGCCATCTCTACTTGTTGACCCAATTTTTCACTCTTTCACACGCAAGGCTACTGCAGGCTGACCAGCCCTCCCTGCATCCAGCGCCACCTCAGGCCTATCTTTGTCAACACATGTGTTGGTGACCCTTCCCTTCCTGTCCCAGTCTCCCCTGATGGCCATTCTCCTGCTTTCCCTCCTGCCTCCCTGGTGGCTCCTTCTTGGTGTCTCCCCAGGGCTGTCCTTTTTAAAAAAAAAATAAAAGAGTCTCGGGCGGCGCCTGTGGCTCAGAGGAGTAGGGCGCCGGCCCCATATGCCACAGGTGACGGGTTCAAAAACCTAGCCCCGACCAAAAACTGCAAACCCCCCCAAAAACAGAGTCTCACTTTGTTGCCCTTGGTAGAGTCCCATGGCATCATAGCTCACAGCAGCCTCAAACTACTGGGCTGAAGTAATCCCCTTGCCTCAGCCTCCTGTGTAGCTGGGACTACAGGAGCCCTCCACAATGCTCAGCTATTTCTTGTTTTTAGAAACAGGGTCTTGCTCTGGGTCAGGCTGGTCTTGAACTCATGAGCTCAGGTAATCCATGCGCCTGGGCCAGGATTATAGGCATGAGCCACCACATCTGGCCTTTTTTTGTTGTTAATAAAAGCTTTAGGAATATCTATACATATACATTTATATTCAAGTTGGTAACACTAGTAATTTCATTTCAATACAAATTGTGCTAGAGAATGCTTAAATTTCAGACATGGTCATATATATGCTGTTTGCATTTTTTCATCTTGAAACAGATCTTGATAATGAATCTCTTGACAATAGATGTGCAGCTAGTTTGTCCCAAACTCATGAAGATAATCGTATTGCTTGATAGTCTGTATCGCCCCAGATCCTCTTACATCTCACAGGCTGTCTAGGGCTTGCTGTGGGGATACCTTGTCATACAGGCATATAGGAGATGAGCAGCTGCCGGAAGAGCATATAAACTGAGAAACTGAGAACAATTCCCTTGTGACAGACGTAGCCATGACATCTGAATTGGCATCTGCTCATCTTCAACGGGCTCTTTGTCTGATGAGTCAAACTCACTAGTTTGTATTGAATTAGGAGGCTTCATCGCTGGCTGCCCACATCGTTACCAGTGTCACCTCCAGTGGCTGCCCCACGTTAAGCCCTAAGAACTGGCCTCTTAATGTCAAGGCCTTATGTGGTTGCCTCCTGGGCTTCCTAACCCTCAGATCTCCCTGGGGACATCCCCTCCCAGGTCACCAGGTATAATGGCCACCTGGTCTGTATCTCTGAGTTCAAGACTCCCAAGAATACCCTTGGTTGTCTGTACATCTTCCTCTGCTGAGTGCCCGCTGCATAAGCCCTGAGCTGGGGAACCCCCCACCTGCTCCTTCTTCCTCCTGGAGACTCTCCCCTTGACCTCCCCCTTTACACTGGCCCTGGTTCCTGCCACCATCTTCTCTCCCATGACGTTGTGCCCCAACCTCCAGATTCCACCTTCTTTAGGTTCCAGGCTCTCCCTAGCCATGGTCCAACCTCCACACCAATGTCCAGGACTCCCTCAAACCACTGGTTTGGCCATTTCACCCTTTCTGCTTACAGAAACCCAACCTGGCATCAGAGCCTTGCAGCCTTGTTGTTCCCCATTGCTCTCACACAGCCCTACACACCCCAGTTGCCAGGCCCCTATCTATGCCCCAGTCTCTTAGGCCCATCTGAACCTCCTGTTCTTTCTCCCAACTTTGTACCTGATCTCTCTGCTTACCGTGCCCTTTCACCTGTGACGCTTTCCCTGTCCTCCAACCAGACACAGCAACCTCCTTCTGTTTGTTCTCAAAGCCTCCAGGAAATCTTCCCTTTTTTGACCTCAAATGCCTCCCTATCTAGTGCTCCAACTGGGGTGGCTTGTGCTGGGAGAGGGAATGAGCACAGCCAGGAGAGATAATGGGTCAATATGACAGAGGGGTCCAGAAGCCATGAGGCAAATTCTGGTCCCAGCTCCTCTCTGTACTAGCCACGTGGCCGTGAGGCCTGAGTTATCGCTTGACGTCAGCTGTGGACTGGCCATGTAGTCATGAGCCCTGGGGCACTTCTTGGCTTCAGCTGGTCTATGGGTTACTTAGAAGCTTGGACAGAGCTCCTTGGAAGGTGGCAGCCTGAACAAAAGCTGCTAATTGCACACTTGGTCTTGAGAAAAGGAAGAAGTGGGCTTTCAGTGCAATCCAGTTTCATAGGTCAGGTGTTGCCTTAGTGGCCTCTTGGTCAAGCAGGGTTTGCACATTATTGCAGTTAGAGAAGGAGCCATCCAGGGACATCAGGTCATTCAGGGCTCTCCTGACCCCTTCAGCTTTCTTCCTGGCTTCAGGATCTCTAAGAAGCCAAACTGGGAGAGAAGCTGATGTCAGTGTTAGTCCTTAGACTAGGACATGAGATCTGCTCTGCCCTGCATTCCTCTAGGTCAGATCCGGCACACTCACAACGCCTTCCCCACTGCCTCAAGGGACGTTCTACCTCTTTCAGTGTTAGATGCCCCTCTCATGTGAAATCATCCAGAACCCAAGTGGCTTGTACAGGCCCTCTGATACAAGTCGGCAGTCTGGCTTTCCCTCTCTGAGCCATGGCTCATGGTCCAGGCTTCCCGGGTTCCAGGGGTGAGGCCTGCCCAGAGTTATATACATGTTACAGTGTGAAGTGAGGAGGCTGACACAGATCCTTAGAACCCAGGGATGCCACTCCCTCCAGCTCTCACCAGCCTTTTTCAAAATGTCTCGCCCCATTAACAGGGTGACAGAGATTCTAGATTAGGCCAGATTTAAAAAAAAAAAAAAGTGAGGACGGCATGCAGTGGCTGACACCTGGAATCCTAGCACTCTGGGAGGCTGAGGTGGGTGGATTGCCTGAGCTCAGGAATTTGAGACCAGCCTGAGCAAGAGCAAGATCCCATCTCTACAAAAAACGTAGGTGGCTTGGCACCTGTAGCTCCACGACTAGGGCACCAGCCATGTTCACTGGAGCTGGCAGGTTCAAAACCAGCCTGGGCTAACTACAACCAAAAACAGGCGGGCATTGTGGCCAGCGCCTGTAGTCCCAGCCCTTGGAGGCTGAGGCAAGAGAATTTCTTAAGCCCAAGATTTTGAGGTTGCTGTGAGTTATGACACCACAGCACTCTAACAAGGGCAACATAGTGAGACTCTGTCTCAAAAAAAAAAAAAAAAAATCCCACATAGTGTGATCTACAAACTTGGTCCACTGTGGCCGCTAATGGCTCTGGAAGACCATGCACTGATTATCAGATACTACAGCCGTAGCTCAGTCGGCAGGGCATTGGCCACATACACCAAGGGTGGTGGGTTCGAACCAGGCCTGGGCCAGCTAAAACAATGACAAATGAAAAAATAGCCAGTGGGCGGCACCTGTGGCTCAGTGGATAGGGCACCAGCCTCATATACCGAGTGAGGCAGGTTCAAACCCACGCCCAGCCAAACTGCAACAAAAAAATAGCCAGGTGTTGTGGCAGACACCTGTAGTCTAGTCCCAAGCTACTTGTGAGGCAAGAGAATCACCTAAGCCCAAGAGTGGAGGTTGCTGTGAGCTGTGTGACGCCATGGCACTCTACCAAGGGCAATAAAGTGAGACTCTGTCTCTACAAAAAAAAAAGAAAAAGAAAAACTGAGGCAAGAGGATCGCTTGAGCCCAAGACTTTGAAGTGGCTGTGAGGTATGATGCCATGGCACTCTAGTCAGGGACAGTAGCTTTTTTACATGAACACTTGAGAACTAGATAAAAGTCTCTTCCCCACAATATCAATCCTTCCCCAAGGCTTGGGGACCTCTTGTCCCTCTGGCTAGGTCTCTCTCTCTGAATCTCCATGTCCCCTTCCTTCCTTGCAGATGTAGGAGGCACTAGCTCCCACACAGTGTGATCTGGGAACTTGGTCCACTGTGGCCGCTAATGGCTCTGGAAGACCTTGCATCAATTATCAGATGCTACAGCCACCTTCCCCCACTCCGGTATCTCCCCCTCATCAGCAAACAAGGCCCACTCTAAACCCCTCTGTCCATTCTTTCTCTGGCTCTCTGTCCGCAGCCCTGGAGCCTAAACAGTCAATGGTTATCCTGGTTGAAGCATCTGCCTCCTCAGGCCCGTTTGCCCTGAGACAACCTTCAGCAGATGGCCAGCTTGTCTGAAAGGTAAAAGACTGTGTAGACCGTTTTTATCCCCTCAGGGAGCACTGGTGAGGGATTCCTGGGATGTGAACCCCAGGAACTGTATCTATTCCAAGCCTCTGTCTCATCAAGCCAAACACTGTCCCTCTCTATGCCCAGAGTCTGTAGTCAGCATGACATAAAGCCCAGGGCTTGCCATTCAAAGAGCTCAGACTCCCTCATCAGGCTGCCTGGGTTCCGGGCTCAGCCCTGCCATGACTAGCTGTGCAGTCTTGAGTACCCATGTATCTGCTCTGATCCTCGGACTCCTCATCTGTAAAGCAGGGCTGATAGTTACAGTGTCCAGGTTGTAGAATTTTCGTGATAGTCAAATGTAACACAGTATGTGATCAGTAAGTGTGAATTGTTGTTTTTGTTATTAATGTGACCTGTTGGGTTAATACTTCGGAAGCAAAAATGGCGCCCCAGACATAGTAAAACTGGGGTCAGCTAGACCATGAGGAAATATCCCTCCGGAAGTCAAAGTTTTCTAAAATAAGGGTCTTAAACAAGATGATCCCCAAGGGCCTTTTGTCTTTTTACAGGATCAACCCAAAACACATAAGGTACCGTGAACTTTAAGTGTTAAGTGAAATATTTTATTCCAGAATCTCAAATTATACTGCTAGTGAGGGGGATAGGTATTGAGTCCTGCCACCACAAGAATCTCACTATGCCACACTGTGACATGTAGTCACATGCCCACATGAATCCTTCAGGGAGAAGAGGAAAGCAATCAAATGTAAGATACCCCAACTACCTCATTTGTCACTTTTTGTTCATGGGCATGTTAACCTTCCTGCTCCCCACTCTGCTAGAAAATGGGGCCAATGAAGTATACCTGGGGAGCTATGAGGACAACAGCAGCAATACTTGTGCATGTCGGGGGCGGCGCCTGTGGCTCAAAGGAGTAGGGCACCAGCCCCATATGCCAGAGGTGGCGGGTTCAAACCCAGCCCTGGCCAGAAACTGCAAAAAAAAAAAATACTTGTGCATGTGATGCCTGACCCATAACACATGCACACAAACTACCTGAGCAAGCTGCCCACCCTCCGAAGGACTCCTGTGGACTTCCAACCCTGCAAACCAGCTAAGCAAGGGTGGTGTGCCAGCATGGCCCAGATGACTCAACTTTTACTTCTTTTTCTTTTTTTTGTTTTCTTTTGAGACAGAGTCTTTTTACTTCTATTTCTTTCTTTTTTTTTTTTTTTTGAGACAGAGTCTCCCATGTCGCCATGGTAGAGTGCCATAGCGACACAGCTCACAACAAACTCAAACTCTTGGGCTTAAGCAATTCTCTTGCCTCAGCCTCCCAAGTAGCTAGAACTACAGGCGCCCACCACAATGCCCGGCTATTTTTTGGTTGTAGAGGTCACTGTTAGGCAGGCCTGGGCCAGGCTCCACCCCACCAGCTCCCCGGTATATGCGGCTAGTGCCCTACTCACTGAGCTATGGGCGCCGAGCCTTAACTCTTGCTTCTGACAAGTTGTACCTGAACCTCAGTTTTCTTGGGCCAAAGTTGGGACAGTCACTCCAACTCTGCTGGACAGCAGTGCATTGGAGTCAGATGTATATTCCGGGACAGAAATTTTCTTCCCAATTCCTAGGGCATAGAGCAGAGTGTACTTATACTCTTTGGTTGACAGGGGGCACCAGCCACAGATTCTGCCCAGTCTTAGGACAATTCCCCCTTTCTTCCTTCCTTTCTCTAATAGGATTCTGTTGCGCAGAGACCTGGAGTGGAGGGTCTCCAAGCACCATTGATAACTAGCTGTATGACTTTGAGCAAGTCACTTTGTTTTCCTGGAAATATCTTCATCTGTAGCGTGAAAATGGTATACCCTGAAATGTTTGCATTAGGACAAACGCAACAGTGGGTGAGAAAGTACATGTCCACTGTCAAGTTCAGAACTCCCAAGGCATTTCTAAGACTGAGATCAGGGTCAAGTCTCCTTGCTCTATGATGACCTTAGCCCAACCGTCCCCCAATAGATACGTGGTACAGGAAAGCTTGGGAACTGTTTCCCCCTCTCTTTGTCAATAAAATCACCCACTGCCCCAGGTCCCTGTCACATTTTTACTCAGAATCAGCCTCTTCACGAAGTTGACCCAATGTCACCCCTCTGAGATGTACCCCCAGCAAAGCTAGGCTGGGAGACAGTTGACCAGCCCCCCCTTTAGTCACAGGCTGTGTTATCTGTCAAACTACTTAGTCTACATCCAGGAAGGACCAGAGGTCTCCTCAGATAAGAGCCATGGAGGCTTAGGTTACCCCGTAAGCTGGGATTCCGTCAGTGATCCCTCTGTCCAGGCCCCAGTAGTAGGACTGTACAACCTCCCCAGGCTAATGGCTTCCCAAGTATGACATTCACGTGTGTCCCTCAGACAGGGACTCCCAAAGGCAAGACTCTGCATCCCTTTAAACTACAGACTCCCTAGAGGACAGGACCACTTTCCTCTTGGCCTCCCCTTACCCAGAATTGAGCTCTACCCTCGGAAGGGTCCAGATGTGTGAGAGGAACTGCCAAGAGGGTCAGTTTAGGAATTGAGTTTAGGAATCATTTGTCAAAAGAAAAACTATCCAGCAAAGGTGATGGGTAATTTCTGGCAAATATGCCTTTGTTTCCTGGACTGATTCTTTTGTTTTGTTTTTTTAGAGACAGAGGCTCACTTTATCCCCCTCAGTACAGTGCCATGGCGTCACAGCTCACAGCAACCTCCAATTCCTGAGCTTCGGAGATTCTCTTACCTCAGCCTCCTGAGTAGCTGGGACCACAGGTGCCCGCCACAACACCCGGCTATTTTTTGTTGCAGTTTGGCTGGGTCCGGGTTTGAACCCTCCACCCTCAGTATACAGGACTGGCACCCACCCCCTGGACTGATTCTTGAGAAGAGCCTGGGACATGGTGTCCAGAGAGGTGGAGGCTCTGTCCAGCCATAAGGGAAAGACCTGGATATTGGCCAGATGATCAGACTCACAGGACCTCTCTGTCTTCTGTCGGGCAGGGGGTAGAGGAATGTGAAACCACAGTTTATTTTCTCCAGGTAAAAGCCAAGGCAGTTCTAGGCCATTACACTCTGATCTGTCCAGGAATCCCCACCCAAGGCCAGGAGCCCATTGGATAATCCAGTTTTCCCAACTCCCCATTTGCCACCAGTGTGGAAGACAAGACCTCAAGCTTCTTGTTAGGTGGCCTTGCCCTTCCTCCTGCCCCCTCCCCAGCTCTTTGTCAGTGATCCATAAGCTCCATGCAGCTCCCACATTTCTATGCCTCCAAATGGCTAGACGCTGTGTGCCAGGCTGCCTATGTTAGCTTGTCCTTAGTGACCCCAGACTCACACCACTGGACTCTGCCTGCTCCTTTGGCTGCCTCTTGTCCTCCGTCCTTTCCTCTCACTGTTCCCTGCTCATCAGACCTTGCCCATTTCTGCTGTAATGCATTGGCCAATACTGTAGCCATAAGCACACGTGCAATGTAAATTTTAATTCAAATTCATTAAACTTAAGTAAAATTAAAAATCAGTTCCTCTGTCACACTAGACCCATTTCAAGTGCTCAGTAGTGAGTGTCACGTGGACACCTAAGTTATAGAACATCTCCATTATTCCAGAGAGTTCTGCCAGACAATGCCGAGTTAGAGAAAAGAAGTGTGGTGGAAAGTGGAGGGAGTACTGGGAGGAGAGAAGCTCCTCATGACTACCCTGTACCCTGGGTGGGAAAGGCCAACTTTGTCCTGTGGCCTGCTGTCTTCCTGTGCATGTTTCAGAAGTACCTGCTTGACAACACCTCCAAAGAAAAAGGTTGTTGTGTGGAGAGAGCAGTGACTGGTGGGCCAATCTCCAGTTGGGAGCTGACTGGAGAAGGCCTCTAACGTCCCTTCTAGAAGGATGCAGCGTTGTGAGGGGCACTTGTCATGTGGGGTTTTATTAAAGGAGCATCACTATGCCTGCCATAAGGAGGTGGTGCAGTTTCTGGGAGCCCCAGAATCATGGCTTGTGGGGATCCACTCATAATCACTTCTAACCCCTATTATAGGAACTATGTCCCCTAAGATGAGTGGAGAATGGATATTCCCCTCGCCTTGTAGATGTGGTCAGGAGTCTGCAGCCAGATATAGAGCCCTGGAGGCCAGGCCCGTCTCGGTGCTATTTTTGAGCTGGAGATGTGCAGTGGGAATTACCTCCTCTCCATCCTGAGAGCTGAGTGGGGCTCAGGGGCCAGTCCTCACTGTTTCTGGATGCAGATTCTGGGAAGAGACCTGAGTAAAAGTCTCCAAATTAGTTCTGGGCAAGTGTCCAGCCATTTCTAACTCTATGGAGTGCATAACCTCAGCAGTTGTCCTTTCCAGGATCTGGGTTCCTCTGGGGCCGCATATGCAAAAAAGACTAAGGAGAATAAGTTAAGAAGTAGGCCAACACAGAGCAACAAGAACGAACAATTGCCCAAGAGGCTGCTGCTAAAAGAGCATGGCAGCATCAAGACATCCATTTCCCTTCCCTGAAGCAGGGCTGCAGGAGAGGCAGGCTGACTTGATCAAAGCTGTGTAAGGGAATGAGAGTCTCTAGGAAGACCTGGATAGGCAGTTAAGGAGTGTATCCCTGGCTCAGTGCCTGTGGCTCAACGGGCTAAGGCGCCAGCCACGTACACCTGAGCTGGCGGGTTCAAATACAGCCCGGACCACCAAACAGCAATGACGGCTGCAACCAAAAGGCGGCCGGGCGTTGTGGCGGGTGCCTGTAGTCCCAGCTACTTGGGAGGCGGAGGCAGGAGACTCTCTTGAGCCCAGGAATTGGAGGTTGCTGTGAGCTGTGATGCCACAGCCCTCTATTCAGGGTGATGGCTTGAGGCTCTGTCTCAAAAAAAAAAGGAGTGTATCCCTTAAATGCAGGGCTTTGGTTTTGCCAAATGCAGCTGAATTAAGGCTGTTGAGGAAAAGCTAGGATACAAAGAGGGCTAGCATCCACATTAGGGTCAGCTCCGACGAACAGAAATGCACAGACGGCAACTGACTTACGGAGTGAGAACAGGTTTCTGACCCAGGGCACTGTCCCCAGCTCTAGTCATTGAGCTCTGAGCAAAACCCACCAGGGAGGAGCAAAGCCAGAGTGGGAAAGAGATACAGTTGGGCCTTCCCAAGACAGTTGAAGGGCCCAGGGGTGGTGCAGCAGGAGAGGAGACAGCCCCCTGACTAGCCTCCTGCTCCTAGCTTTCCCTCAAGCTTCCCACCAGGACATGTAGTCAAGATAAATTTCCCTCCATTGCTAGTGGCTGCAGGGATTAGGAAATGGATGCCTGCTCTCAGTTCACTCTTTTGTATTGTAATGACTGTTAAGATAGAGTTCAGGGCTCCGCGCCTATAGCTCAGAGGCTAGGGTGCCAGCCACATACACCGGGGCTGGCGGGATCAAATTCAGCCTGGGCCTGCCAAACAACAATGACAACTACAACCAAAAAATAGCCGGGCGTTGTGGTGGGTGCCCCTGTAGTCCCACTTACTCAGGAGGCTGAGGCAAGAGAATCACTGAAGCCCAAGAGTTGGAGGTTGCTGTGAGCTGTGGTGCCATGGCACTCTACCCAGGGCGATGACTTGAAACTCTGTCTCAAGACTCGGTGCCTGTGGCTCAAGCGGCTAAGACGCCAGCCACATACGGGTTCCAATCCAGCCCGGGCCCACCAAACAACAATGACGGCTGCAACCAAAAAATAGCTGGGCGTTGTGGTGGGCAACTGTAGTCCCAGCTACTTGGGAGGCTGAGGCAAAAGACTTGCTTAAGCCCAGGAGTTGGAGGTTGCTGTGAGCTATAATGCCACAGCACTCTACCCAGGGTGACAGCTTGAGGCTCTATCTCAAAAATAAATAAAAATTAAAATTAAAAATTAAAAAAAGGAACTTCTGTCTCAAAAATAAATTAAGTGTACAATTCAGTCATTTTTGGTATATTCACAGAGTTATGCAATTTTGTCCACAATTGACTTAAGAATATTTTCATCACTCCCCCTAAAACAGCACCTTTCTCAACCTTAGCAGTCACTCTCCATTTCCTTCTAAGTCCCAGCCCCAGCTCTAAGCAACCACTAATCTACCTTCTGTCTTTATAGATTTGCATTTTGGATATTTCTCATAAATAGAATCATACTATTTTTGGCACTTCGTGACTGGCTTCTTTGAGTAACATTTTCAAGGTTCATCCATGATGTGGTATTTCTCAATACTTTATTTCTTTATTTGCCAAATAATATTCCATTGTATACCACATTTTGTTTATTCATTTATTAATGGGAATTTGAGTCATTTTCACTTTTTGGTTATTATGAATAATTCTAATAAATTCCATCCTTGCTGGGATCAGTGTGAGGAGTTGAACCACGAATGCCACATCTGTGGCTCAGCACTCCAGGAGCAAAGCTCAGCCCTCTAGCCAGGCATTCAAGATTGTCCATTATCAGCCCTCCTCTTCATCCTCCTCACTTCCTTTTCCTCTCTCCTACAAACAAAAACCTTAAACTTCAGAGTACACCATACTAGCTTCTTCCCTTCCTGGGTGTCCTGGATCCCCCAAGGCTAATCTGAACCCAGTCCATTTCTTAAGGTCAGATCAAGTCTTACCTCCTCTCTAACTGCCCCCAGCCCAGAGAGAAATCTTCCAGTCTCTCTCTGGGGCCCTGACATGTACATACTGCCCCTGGCCAGTCTCACTGGAGACCAGTGAGGCTTTATTTATGCTTTCCCCCAAGTCAAGGGATAAAAACAAGATAATTAAAGTAGAAAATATTGGTGGCGCCCGTACCTCAGTGGGTAGGGCACCAGCCATTAGCTCAGGGGCTAGGGTGCCAGCCACATACACAGAGTCTGGTGGGTTCAAACCAGCCGGGGCCAGCTAAAACAACAATGGCAGGCTTGGCGCCTATGGCTCAATGGGCTAAGGCGCCAGCCATGTACACCTGAGCTGGCAGGTTCAAATCCAGCCCGGACCCGCCAAACAACAATGATGGCTGCAACCAAAAAACAACAATGGCAACTGTAACAAAAAAATGGCCAGGAGTTGTGGAGGGAGCTACTTGGGAGGTGGAGGCAGGAGAATCATTTGAGCCCAGGAGTTGGAGGTTGCTGTGAGCTGTGACGCCACAGCACTCTACCCAGGGCAACAGCAAACAGCTTGAGACTCTGTCTCAAAACAAAAATAAATAAATAAATAGGAAAATAATTTACTGTAAACTTAAAAGTGGTTAAGATGGTAAATTTTCTATGTATTTTACCACAATAAAAAAGTAGAAAAATGGGCAGCACCTGTGGCTCAGTGAGTAGGGCGCCAGCCCCATATACTGAGGGTGGCGGCTTTAAACCCTGCCCCGGCCGAACTGACACACACACACACACACACACAAAAAAAAAATAGCCGGGACTTGTGGCGGGGGCCTATAGTACCAGCTGCTGGGGAGGCTAAGGCAAGAGAATCATCTAAGCCCAGGAGCTGGAGGCTGTGAGCTGTGAAGCCATGGTACTCCACTAAGGACGACAAAGTGAGACTCTGTCTCTAATAAAAAAAAAAAAAGAAAGAAAGAAAGAAAAGAAAAAAATCATCAACGCACATAATTATTGGTAATCCTGAAGTCTTTCCTCTGTTTTCCTACCTCTGGGTTGCATTTGCTAAGCCTGGAGTGCCCTTTCCATCCTTCTGAGCCCTATTTGACTGCCCCTAGATCTCTTGGAGGGTCCCCTGCAGATCCTCGGACTGCACCTCTGTAATGTGGGAGATGCCTTCCATTCCTCCAGCATTTGACATTCCAGGCTCACAGCCTGTCAGAGTGGATGGAGATCTTCTCAGGAAAGACAGCATAGCACTCCATGCCACCTGGCTGTGCCCACATACTCTTCTAATCTATGGGAAATCATCACACACCCTTCACCCCACCAAACTCAGGCAATGAGTGCTGATCCTGCATTGCCACTTCCCTTTGCTCCTCTTAGCCACCCACTCCTTAGACTGAGGCAGAGTAACTGGACCCCAAACTGCCAGGCCTTCCAACTACAGGAAACACCCTCCAGCTTTCTGACTAAACCAGTTGATGAGGAAACTGAGTCCCACAGGTTAAGTCACTTGATAAAGGACCCCACCCCAGAAAATAGAAGAACCAGAATTTGTTTTTTTGTTTGTTTGCTTGTTTTGAGACAGTTTGACCCAAACTGTCACCCTGGGTAGAGTGCCGTGGCATCACAGCACACAGCAACCTCCAACTCCTAGGCTTAAGTGATTCTCTTGCCTCAGCCTCCCAAGTAGCTGGGACTACAGGTGCCTGCCACAACGCCCGGCTATTTTTCTGTTTTGCAGTTCAGCCGAGGCTGGGTTTGAACCCGCCACCTTCAGTATATGGGGCCGGTGCCCTACACGATGAGCCACAGGCACCACCCTGGTTTTTTATTGTTATTGTTGTTGTTTATTTTTTGTTTGTTTATTTTTTGTTTTTGAGACAGAGTCTCACTTTGTTGCCTTTGGTAGAGTGTCATGGTGTCACAGCTCACAGCAACCTCAAACTCTTGTGCTTAAGCGATTCTCTTGCCTTGGCCTCCTAAGTAGCTGAGACTACAGGTGCCTGCCACAAAACCCAGCTATTTTTTTGTTGTAGTCATCATGGTTGTTGACCTGACCCGGGCAGGGTTCAAACCCACCAGCCTCAGTGTATGTAGCTGGCTCTGTAACCACTGTGCTATGGGACACCAAGCCCTGACTAGTTTTTACACTTGATCTTAGCCAAAAGGCTGAGAAGCGATCCTGCCTATTTTTTTGTTGCATTTGTCATTGTTGTTTAGCTGGCCCAGGCAGAGATTGAACCCACCAGCCTCTGTTTATGTGGCTGGCACCCTAACCACTGAGCTACAGGCACTGAGCCTGGTCCCCTTCTCTGGACCTCAGTTTGGAGCTGGTGGATGGTGATAAGGGTCTTTCCAGCCCTGACTTTCCCACCTGTTGCTGCATGCTCTCTGGGTACCCTTCACAAATGGACATGCTGTGGAGGGCTTAGTTTCTATTATCTCCTTGCTTGACAGGACCCAACCATTTCAAAACCATAGTTGCTGCTGTTCACCATCAAAGAGACAAAGTGCAAGGTGGAGGACTTCTCCCCTGATCAGTGTCCCTTCAAGGACAATGGAGTAAGGTTCTCAGACCCCATGCCCATCTCAAAGCTGTAGGGTGAATACTTGGCTCTGTTCTTCAGCTATGTCTGCAAAAGGAGCCCAGTATTTGCTATGGCATGTTGGGGGCCCTTGAGTAACTGTCCATGGCCTGCACTAGTTCTTCTCCTCCACAGCAAGGAGAGAACTACCAGAGGTACTTCAATGCTGGTAAGAAGAACCCCAGCAAGATGGTTACCTGCAAATCCCAGAAACTTGCAGGGGTGAGCAAACCATTGGAGAGGAGTGGAAGGTAGAGGGGCAGAGACTGGAAGCCAGTGTTGGGGGAGGCTTCAGAATAAAGGACAAGGGCTGGAGTGCTGAAGGACTGACCTCCTGGCCAGCCTAGGGCATATCCTCGCAGCCAGTCTCTTCTGAAGACCTTGGACAGGACTATCCTAATTTCCCCCCCCCCCAGCCCTGGGTAATGCTAATCCTCCTTGACTCCCCCTTCTCTAGACTGTGCGAACCCGCAGAGGCTTAAGAAACTTCCTCAAGAAGATTTTCAAATGGCAGTTTCCAAAGAAGTCAAACTGAAAGCATGCAGCCAATACTTTCTGAGATGACTCCAAGCATCTCTGCTGACCACTCCTCTCCTGCATTCGCCCGAACTATCCATTGTGGACAGTTCTGGCCCAGCCCAAAAAAATCCCGGCTCAGAACCTGTTCAGTGTTCTCCTTCCCCTGAAGCTTCCCAAAGGCAGAACCTCTGGAGAAGGCCAGGACTTCAGATGCTGCCTTTGCTTACACCTTGCCTCTGCCCCAGACCAGCATTCTCTATCTCCCCCTAGGTCCTAGGCCCTGCTCTCTAGCCATCCTTTTTGTCACTGCCAGAGGAGGTTACTAAGGACCAGGTCACCTGATTCAGGCCACAGGTGGACCTGGAACTGGAATCTCACAGAACTGATTGTACAGATGTGTAGCTCTGAGGTAATGGTGCAGCTGTGGTGGCAAAGCCACTCTAGTTCAAGTGTGACCAATGCTGCCCCTACTTCAAGAGAAGTCATAAAGGAGGGTGGCAGAGGCCACAGCATCAGAGGAATCTGGAAGGGAGACCTAGGATGGAAGGGAGAGTGCCAGGACCAGGGGAATGGCCTGAACAAAGGCATGGTGGCCAAAGGACTGTATGAGAAGACAGAAAGTATTGGAATAACAGTGGCAGTGGTCCCTAAGAGACTCAGTGGGGGCCCAGCTGGGGCTTGTTCTGAGTCTGAGCAGGTCATAGCAGATAGGTAGGTGAAGAGGCTGCAGAGAGTGAGCCTCCCAAACTCCAGAAGGAGCCTACAACAAAATTAGGTCCACTACCCAAGACAAGGGAACCAGGGACACCAGAAGAAAATTAACTGGACTAAAAAAAAAGCGAACTGGACAAAATATCTCCCAGAGGCAGTGACCAAGCAACATTTTTCCAAATGACCCATTCATACAATTGATCAAATTTACTGATTTGCCCAAAACATATATCCTGTAACTATGTGTATCATGGGGAGACCCTTGGAGGAGCCAGAATTTCAGGGTTCCAGGGATCCCAAACCCTCTTATGTTCTCAGCTCCCCCCCATTTCTTTCTTTCTTTTTTTTTTTTCTCGGTAGAGTACGGTGGCATCACAGCTCACAGCAACCTCCAACTCTTGGGCTTGAGCACTTCTCTTGCCTCAGGCTCCTAAGTAGCTGGGACTATAGGCACCCACCATAACACCTGGCTATTTTTTATTGTAGTTGTCATTGTTGTTTGGCAGGTCTGGGCTGGGTTTGAACCTGCCAGCTCCAGTGTATGTGGCTGGCACCCTAGCGACTGAGCAACAGGAGCCAAGCCTCCCTCCACACCTCCCCATTTTTTCAATCTCCCTCTTTCAAGTGTCACCACCCCAGGTTATATTCCTCTTTGCTCAAATTGATAATAAAGATAAATAAAAACAGGTCTAGCCTCGGCGCCTGTGGCTCAACGGGCTAAGGCGCCAGCCACGTACATCTGAGCTGGTGGGTTCGAATCCAGCCTGAGCCCGCCAAACAACAATGACGGCTGCAACCAAAAAATGGCCAGGTGTTGTGGTGGGCGCCTGTGTCCCAGCTACTTGGGAGGCGGAGGCAGGAGACTCGCTTGAGCCCAGGAATTGGAGGTTGCTGTGAGCTATGATGCTACAGCACTCTATCCAGGGCGACAGCTTGAGGCTCTGTCACCAAAAAAAAAAAAAAAAAAAGCAAATTTCATTGTACGGCAAAGAATATGTTTACTGTCTATATGGAAAAAAGGAATCTGTAAGAATAAACTCCCCCTGACTCGGCGCCCATCGCACAGTGGTTACAGCACCAGCCACATGCACTGAGTCTGGTGGGTTTGAACCCGGCCCTGGACAGCTAAACAACAATGACAACGGTTGGGCGGTGCCCATAGCTTAGCAGCTTGGGTGCCGGCCACAGACAGGCTGGTGGGTTTGAACCTGGCCCCGGCCCTGCTAAACAATAATAACTGTACCAACAACAAAAAAATAGCCAGGCATTGTGGTGGGTGCCTGTAGTCCCAGCTACTTGGGAGGATGAAGCAAGAGAATCGCTTAAATCCAAGAGTTGGAGTTTGTTGTGAGCTGTGATGCCAAAGCACTCCACTAAGTGCAACATAGTGAGACTCTGTCTCAAAAAAAAAAAAAAGAAAAAGAAAAAAAGAATAAATGCCCCAAACTCAGAGTCCAACCTCTTTATACATGCCTGTGAAGTGTTGCTATCAAAAACATGTTTATGGGCGATGCTTGTGGCTCATCAAGTAGGGTGCTAGCCCCATATACCGAAGGTGGAGGGTTCAAATCCAGCCTCGGCCCGAACTACAAAACAGAAAAATAGCTGGGCATTGTGGCGGGCGCCTGTAGTCCCAGCTACTCGGGAGGCTGAGGCAAGAGAATCGCCTAAGTCCAGGAGTTGGAGGTTGCTGTGAGCTGTATGACGCCACAGCACTCTACTGAGGGCGATAAAGTGATAAAGTGATAAAATTTCTGTCTCTACAAAAAAAAAAAAAAAACATGTTCATAAGAATACATTAAGAATGAAGAGGCTCAGCACCTGTGGCTCAAGCAGCTAAGGTACCAGCCACATACACCTGAGCTGGCAGGTTCAAATCCAGCCTGGGCCTACCAAACAACAATAACGGCTGCAACCAAAAAATAGCTGGGCATTGTGGTGGGAACCTGTGGTCCCAGCTACTTGGGAGACGGAGGCAGGAGAACCACTTGAGCCCAGGTGTTGGAGGTTGCTGTGAGCTGTGATACAGCACTCTACCCAGGGCAACAGCTTGAGGCTCTGTCTCAAAAAAAAAAAAAAAAAAAATAGAAAAACTCAAGAGGATGGCTTGAGCCCAAGAGTTGAAGGTTGCTGTGAGCTATGATGCCACAGTACTCTACCCGGGGTGACAGCTTGAGACTCTGTCTCAAAAAAAAAAAAAAAAAGCATACGGCACCTGTGGCTCGGTGAGTAGGGCACTGGCCCTGGCCAAAATGCAACAAAAAAATAGCCAGGTGTTGTGGTGGGCGCCTGCCATCCCAGCTATTCGGGAGGTTGAGGCAAGAGAATCACCCAAACCCAAGAGCAGGAGGTTGCTGTGAGCTGTTACGCCACAGCATTCTACCGAGGACAACAAAGTAAGACTCTGTTTCAAAAAAAAAAAAATCAGTATTCTGGGGCCTTGGATAATTAGGGATGCCTCCTTCCTCCAGGCAAGATAGGACTTGATCCTGGTGAAATTTCAGAATACTGAGAGATAGCTGACCTGACCAGTGTTCTTACTAGTTACTCTAATTAGTTTCTCTAACCAGCTCACCTCTTACCAGCTTTTCTGAGGAATTGTTCTGCTTCTGGGAGTCTGAGGCTTCCAGGGGCCTGCCCCTCCCCTCCTAACATAGCCCTTACAACTTACTCTACTGCAAAGGTCAATGAACATTTCCTGTTAGTCAAACAAGGAATAAGAAGGAATGTCCAGGCCTATGGAGTGGACCATGGTAGCTCCTTATACATGCTGAGAGATCTGTTAAAGTTCCCATTGCAGGCAGCCTTCAGGGTGTAGGACCAGAGATGTGGCAGTCACATGAGCTGGGCTACTATTGCTGGAGCTGGAAGCTTTGGAGCCTGTCCCAGCCCAGGCCTGAGCTACATAACTTCCATAAGAGAATGTCTTCCAGCTCCTCTCAGGGGAGTCTGGAGCAGAGTGGTGAGGTAGGCTGGGCCAGGGTGAAAGCTGAGGCTGAGTTGGAGAGGGCATAAGCTTTCCAGAAGAGGGCCTGGTTCGGGCCCTCAAACATGGGGCAGACTGGTGGTTATGGGTACCCGTTCTCTGGGTAGGCCTTTACTCTTGACATAAACATAGAGTAAGTATCTCGGAGTCCTCAGGCAATGCCTGCCCTGGGGGAACACAAAAATGTGTCCTCTCTCCAGATGGGACCCTGGAATCCCTGGGGAGCTTCTCCCCATTCCTTGGCCAGGACCAAGAACTGTAAAGCCCCCAGAATCTCATGGTTGGCCTCCAGGAATCCATGTGCTTCAAGAAGGAGTAGAACTGAACCTATCCAGAGTAAAACTTCCAGGAGAATGGAGTAAGGCAGGACATTCCATGATAGGCATCACACATCCTTTCCTGGGGAGTCTTATGTGGTGGCTCACACACCCTGGCTTGTCCCAGGTTGAGGTCAGTCCATGTGCTTACAGATGCCCTGGGAGGGTGAAAACTGTCCCTACCAGAGGCTCTGCCTAGGCCTCTGCCAGCCTGTATGTCTTTTGGGGAGGTGAAGAGAGAAAGACCAACTCCCTGGGAGAAGAGGAGTAGAAATCAGAATATAATTTTCACTTACTCCATTTCCCCAGCCCCAACCCTCTCAGGGATGCCAGTCTGAACTCAGATCCAGGTAGCATCTGGCTATTGTTTATTTCCTAAAAGCAATTCAGGAGATTTTTTTTTTTTTTAATTGCAGTTTTTGGCCAGGACCGGGTTTGAACCCACCACCTGTGGTATATGAGGCCAGTGTCCTACTCCTTTGAGCCACAGGCCCCGCCCAATTCAGAATTTTAAGACCACTTTCCTGGGCGGCACCTGTGGCTCAGTGAGTAGGGTGCCAGTTCCATATATCAAGGGTGGCGGGTTCAAACCTGGTCCTGCCAAACTGCAACAAAAAATAACCAGGCATTGTGGTGGGCGTCTGTAGTTCCAGCTACTTGGGAGGCTGAGGCAAAAGAATCGCCTAAGCTCAAGAGCTGGAGGTTGTTTTGAGCTGTGATGCCACGACACTCTACCGAGGGCAAAAAAATGAGACTCTGTCTCTGAAAAAAAAAAAAAGACCACTTTCCCACCCACTTACCAACATTACCAACAGTTGAGAACTACTGATCCTGTATCCAGCAACAAGTTCTCTCCCCAGGGTTTTCTTTCCTTCCTGAAATAGAACTCCTGATAAACTAAGAACACAAGAAAAGAGCCCTTGAGAACTGAGACTGCAGGCTGGAGGAGTATGGAGACACAGGCTGATGGATTATGAGGAGTGGAGGACAGGTTAGAGCTGGGTCTGGTAGGAACCATGTGTATTGGGGTCAAACCCTGGCTATGAGTAGAAGACAAGCTGGATCATACTGATGTCCTTGCAGCTGACGAAGGGGGGCTCTCTCTATTGGGCAAAGATCCCTGCCATGATGGTCACTTGTATGTCCAAGGGAAACCCCATTGAAATGAGTTTTGTCCCAGCAAACTTGCCCATGGCAGCAGTATTGGGTGGGACTTCTGAGACCCATCCTGTCACCAAAGCAAAAACTCCAACACTAGGCTGCGCACAGTGGCTCATGCCTATAATCCTAGCTTTGGGGGAAGCCAAGGCAGGAGGGTCCCTTGAGACCAGGAGTTCAAGAGTACCCTGGGTGACATAGCTAGTCTCCATCTCAAAAAACAAACAACAACAAAACATGGGTCTCCATGTGGGTTCAGTGTTGAAACGTGGGACTACGGATCATGGTGGGAGCCGAGAATTGGAGTGGTGGCTAGAGCTGAGGCTCCACAGCCTCGGAAGCACTACTAGCGACATGCTCACTCCAGTTCCACGGTGGACCACAAACTGAGCTAAGCGCATACACAAAATAGCATCCCAATGCCTTAGGCAGCCAGTCTCAGGGAGAAGGGGAACTTGTGCCCCTCAAATGAAGAGCTGTCTTACCAGGTTCACATCAGCCCCTAGAAGTGGAGAAAGTCAGCTCTATGCAGCTAGAAGAGATGGAATGGTCTGAGCTATACCCAGAGTTCTTCACCCCACTCTCTCAAAATCAGAGCCACAATGACTCAAAGGATAAAATAGAAGAGAGAGCTCAGGCCCAAGTGGAGTTTGCAAGCATAGGCTGTGGCTATGGTGTTCGTTAGTGGAACTGTCACCACTGTTGCTAGACATGCTGATTCTGAGTCTGGAGTTCCAAGTGAAAGTCTCAGACCATGTACAAGACTGGATTCAGGCGTGCAGCTCCCAGGGGAGGCTTTCAGAATATCACCTGTCTTCGGAGTAACGCCATGAAGCACCTTCCTAACTTCTGCAACGCCAGCTGACAAAGATGTTCTTCCTCTTCCCTGACCCACATTTCAAGTGGACAAAGAGTAAATGGCAAATCATCAGGCCCACATTGGTGGCAGAATATGCTCACATCCTGAGAGTTGGGGGATTGCTATATACCATAACCGATCTGCTGAGAATTATACAACTGCATGTGCATTTTGAAGGGCACATCCTGTTTGAGTAGGTATTTCCAGAAGAAATAAGTGAAGATCCCATTATGAGACGTCTAGACACCTCACCCAATGAAGGAAAGAAAGTTCTACATAATGGAGGAAAGAATTTTCCAGCCATCTTCTGAAAAATATTGGATCCAATCCTCCAGCAGACAGTGATGCACAGTCCCACCCTTTCCGACCACTGCTTATCCCCTTGGCTGGACCCCATCTTCCAGGGACTGGAAAGATCAGGACCCCTGGACCTTCCCAGGTGAGACTGCTGACGCTGAGAGGCAGTGATCTCTCAAAGAAGTTGGGGAGCTGTCTAGGGAAGAACAGTAGTGTTCACAAGTACCCCCAAGCTCCTCTCACCTTCTTGTCCCTTTGCTGCCAGCAGATACCAAAAGAAGGTGACTGAAGTGGGGCAGCGCCTGTGGCTCAGTGGGTAGGGTGCTGGGCCCATATACCGAGGATGGCAGATTCAAACCCGGCCCCGGCCAAACTGCAACAAAAAATAGCCGGGTGTTGTGGTGGGCACCTGTGGTCCCAGCTACTCAGGGGGCTGAGGCAAGAGAATCGCCTAAAGCTCAGGATTTGGAGGTTGCTGTGAGCTGTGACGCTACAGCACTCTACTGAGAGTGATAAAGTGAGACTCTGTCTCAAAAAAGAAAAAGAAGGAGATGGAAGGCCAAAGGATTTTGGACCAGAGGGGATTTTTGGAGGGGTGTGGGGTCTCACCCTCCCTTTTGTAGGCTCTTTCCTTGGTGGGAGTGAGGAATGCAGTAGTCCACTATTCATCTAAACTGCCGGCTAGGCTCAAAAAATATACAAACTAGGGGCAGTGCCAATAATTCAGTGGGGAGGGCACCAGCCACATGCACTGAGGCTGGTGGGTTCGACCCAGCCCGGGCCTGCTGAAAAAAAAAGACAGGCATTGTGGCAGGTGCCTGTAGTCCCAACCATTTGGAAGGCTGAGGCAAGAGAATCGCTTGAGCTCAAGAGTTGGAGGTTGCTGTGAGCTGTGAGGCCATGGCAGGGCAACAAGTGAAACTCTGTCTCAATAAATATATATATACATAAACTAAACATAAAAATAAGTTTGGGCACAGTGGCTCACACCTATTATCCCAGCACTTAGAAGGCCGAGGCAGGTGGATTGCCTGAACTCACAAGTTCAAAACCAGCGTGAGCAAGAGCGTAACCCCGACTCTAAAACATAGCTGGGTATTGTGGTGGGTACCTGTGGTCCCTGCTACTTGGGAGGCTGAGGCAAGAGGAGGGCTTGAGCCCAGGAATTTGAGGTTACTGTGAGCTATGACGCCATTGCACTCTACCAAGGGTGACCAAAAAATAAATGAATAAATAAAAATTAAAAGTTTTTTTAAAAACCAACACTGAACCTTGGGTTTATCATGGTAACAACCTGTGAAGGGAGCCTGGGGTTCCTTGTGTCCTGCACGTCCTCACAGCCTCTCTGCGACCATGGTATCTTTGAAGTCTGACAACCTGAGTCGAAGGATGTGACCTGCATGTATGGTCCATCATGTCCGTTAGCACTTGTGTACCTACCTCATTGAAGCTCCTCTGCTGCTCTGGTTGCTTTAGAACAAGAGTGAAGACTCCAGGGAGGCTGTGGGCAGGTATGAAGGGAAATAAGTTGCTCACAGAATGGCCTCCAGGGGCTCCTTCATGTGTCATTGGGAGTGTGGAACCAAGATTAGCCAGGGTTGGCTACATAATGGGAAGAGCCCAGTGAAAATGAAAATGGAGTCCTGGCTCAGCGCCTGTGGCTCAAGCGGCTAAGGCGCCAGCCATGTACACCTGAGCTGGCGGGTTCCAATCCAGCCCAGGCCCACCAAACAACAATGACAGCTGCAACCAAAAAATGGCCAGGCGTTGTGGCGGGTGCCTGTAGTCCCAGCGACTTGGGAGATGGAGGCAGGAGACTCGCTTGAGCCCAGGAATTGGAGGTTGCTGTGAGCTATGATGCCACAGCACTCTATCCAGGGTGACAGCTTGAGGCTCTGTCTCAAAAAAAAGAAAGAAAATGTGGAGTCCTTTGTTGAAAAATCATAAAGAATTTCAAGAACTCAAGAACAAAGTATTAAACCAAGTACAAGGCCCTTCTGAGCACAGGGTCTTCTATGACTGCACAGATCGACATGTCCATGGCCCTACCCCTGTCCCCAGAAAACACAATCATAGCAGGAGTGGCTTCAGAAATTCCTCAAATAAAGGAGATTTAAATCACCTGGGAAATACAACATGCACTTATGACTTTTATTTATTGGCTTGACAAATTCTTCTTTAAAATGTAAAGAAGGATGAGACTGTCTCTACAAAAAAAAAAAAGAACTGCTTTTGGGGTGGCGCCTGTGGCTCAGTGAGTAGGGTGCCAGCCCCATATACTGAAGTTGGCGTGTTCAAACCCCGCCTCAGCCAAACTGCAAAACAAAAAATAACCGGGCGTTGTGACGGGCGCCTGTAGTCTCAGCTACT
>CAUYRH010068846.1:0-19049 GCA_963574655.1 Perodicticus potto
TTTTTTGAGACAGAGCCTCAAGCTGTCACCCTGGATAGAGTCCTGTGGCATCACAGCTCACAGCAACCTCCAATTCCTGGGCTTAAGCGAGTCTCCTGACTCTGCCTCCCAAGCAGCTGGGACTACAGGCACCCGCCACAACGCCCGGCCATTTTTGGTTGCAGCCATCATTGTTGTTTGGTGGGCCCGGGCTGGATTCGAACCCGCCAGCTCAGGTGTACATGGCTGGCGCCTTAGGCCGCTGAGCCACAGGCGCCGAGCCATGGACAAATTTCTTAAACAAATGCTACCAAATCTGTTCAGCTTTATAACAAACTCTGTTAACAGGTATCTTTTTCTCACAGAATTAAGATTAGAAATGCCTCAAAGTAACAAAAATACCTCCCTCAGGAGGAAGAAATTAAGCTTGCAGTCTTGAGAAACTGTTGACCTTCCTTTGTCTAGCCTTCTTTTGAGATTCCTTTGCTTAGCCTTAGCAATATACACTAGCATTTGAAAACATAAAGGCCAACAGGGCTCGCCACTAAGATAAGGCAGATGTTTTATATTAAATATTAAATAAGCTAACCTCATTCTCTCACCTTCTATATCAAAATGTACTCTGCCTGCCTTAAATTTAACTACTTTTTGCTGGTCAAATACAATAAATCTAAAAGGATTATTTAGTAATCTGGGAATAGGAGAAACTACGAAAAGCCTCAATCAATGATCCAATCATTGTGTACTCTGTAAGAGGGCCTCTGTGATTCTGAAATGACCCTCACTCTCTCATTCCTATTACAGAAAAAAGCCAAGACAGATTATCAGTCATTTTGCATAAACGCCTTAACATTACACACTACTTCTTATGATGAGTTAATAGTCAATTAACTCGAACATTTCTCTTTTTTATTTATTTACTTTTTTTAGAGACAGACTCTCACTTTATCGCCCTCGGTAGAGTGCCATGGCATCACACAGCTCACAGCAACCTCCAGCTTCTGAGCTTAGGTGATTCTCTTGCCTCAGCCTCCCGAGTAGCTGGGACTACAGGTGCCCACCACAACGCCCAACTATTTTTTTGTTGCAGTTCAGCTGGGGCCAAGTTCAAACTCGCCACCCTCGGCATATGGGGCCAGCGCCCTACTCGTACTGAGCCACAGGCGCTGCCCCATTTCTCATGTTTTGCTTTCGAAGGAAAAATAAAGCTTAATTAAAGGAGTAAGTTGTATTGCCACATGTCTTATGTGAGCCTTTTCTCCCTGAATTTCTAAATATAATGTAATGTTTTAAATAAAATACCTAGTTGGTAGACGTCTTTAGGAATTCCACTCAGCTTACAACACCATTCCTTACTCTGAAAAGAGCTACCAAATCTGTAACCAACATTTATTTGCTACATGACCTTGTTTCCCTGGCCAAAGGTCAAAGTATCAAAAGCAAACCTGTGGCAAGCCAAACAGAATCTCTCTTAAGATCATGAAAATGGGACTGAAATACAGTAAAGCAGTTTAGGCTGGTTGGTTGAACAGAAGAAATTAAGGCTATAGAGGGAATAAGTAAGTTAACTGATAGAATAAAGTACACAAAAAAGCACAAAAGACATGCAAATCTCACTTGCAGTCATGCCTTGAGTTCCAGCTATATTCTGTCCCTTTGGGTTTCTTCCTTTTTTTTTTTTTTTGAGACAGAGCCTCAAGCTGTCACCCTGGATAGAGTGCTGTGGCATCACAGCTCATAGCAACCTCCAATTCCTGGGCTCAAGTGAGTCTCTTGCCTCCGCCTCCCAAGTAGCTGGGACTACAGGCGTCCACCACAACGCCCGGCCATTTTTTGGTTGCAGCCATCATTGTTGTTTGGCAGGCCCGGGCTGGATTCGAACCCACCAGCTCAGGTGTACATGGCTGGCGCCTTAGCCCGTTGAGCCACAGGCGCCGAGCCTCTTTCTTTTTTTTGAAACAGAGTCTCAAGCTATTGCCCTGGGTAGAGTGCTGTGACGTCAATAGCTCACAGCAACCTCTAACTCTTGGGCTCATGCGATCCTCTTGCCTCAGTTTTCCTATTTTTAGTAGAGATGGGGTCTCACCTAATCCTCAGGTTGGTCACAAACTCCTGAGCTCAAGCTATCCACCGACCTGGCACCTCCGAGAAGGCTAGGATTACAGGTGTGAGCTGAACCACCTGGCCCCTTTTTTTGTTTGTCTTGTTTTTTGAGGCAGAGTTTCACTCTGTTGCCCCAGGCTAGAGTGCCAGGGCCTCACCCTAGCTCAAAACAACCTCAAAATCCTGGTTTCAAGCGACCTCCTGCCTCATCCTCCAAGGAGCTGGAACTACAGGCACCTGGTACAATGCCCAGATAATCTTTTTTTATTTTTACTAGAGGTGGGGTCTCACTCTTGCTTAGGCTGGTCTCAAACTCCTGAGCTCAAGCCATAATCCTGTTTTAGCCTCCAGAGTGCTAGGATTACAGGTATACACCAAAACACCAGGCACGCTTTTGTTTTCTTAATTTTTTTTTCTCTCCCTTTTCTTCTTTAATAGACCCTGAGGTTGGCTGGATGCAGTGGCTCACACCTGTAATCCCAGCACTTGGGAGGCCAAGGCAGGTGTATTGCTCACAAGTTTGAGACCAGCCTGAGCCAGAGTGAATCCTGTCTCTAAAAAATAGCAGGGTGCTGTGGCAGACGCCTATAGTCCCAGCTACTTGGGAGGTTGAGGCAAGAGGATCACTTGAACCCAAAAGTTTGAGGTGGCTGTAAGCTAAGATGCCACAGCACTCTACCAAGGATGCCCAAGTAAGACTCTTTCTCAAAAAAAAAAAAAAAAAATAGGTTCGGCACCTATAGCTCAAGCAGCTAAGGCACCAGCCACATAGCCTGAGCTGGCAGGTTCGAACGAAGCTCAGGCCCACCAAACAATGATGGCTGCAACCAAAAAACAGCCAGGCGTTGTGGCAGGTGCCTGTAGTCCCAGTTACTTGGGAGGTGGAGACAGGAGAATCGCTTGAGCCCAGGAGTTGGAAGTTGCTGTGAGCTGTGATGCCACAGCACTCTACCCAGGGTGACAGCTTGAGGCTCTGTCTCAAAAAAAAAAAAAACTAGACCCTTGGGGTTGTTTTCTTTTGTAGAGACATAGTCTCACTTTATTGCCCTCGGTGGAGTGCTGTGGCATCACACAGCTCCCAGCACCCTCCAACTCCTGGGCTTAGGCAATTCTCTTGCCTCAGCCTCCTCAGTAGCTGGGACTACAGGCGCCCGCCACAACGCCCAGCTAACCGTTGGGTTTCTTGAAACCCATTTATCTTTGCTATAAATTCTCTTGCATTCTTCAAAGTTACACTGAATTAAGTTTCTATCTTAAAACCAAAAGCCCTAGCTAACATAACCTACCTTCACCGTCTTCATCCTCTTCACCTTCTTCCTCCTCATCTTCCTCTTCGTCCTCAGGGATACTGTCTACTGTATGGCGATCATCCTCATCCTCATCCTCTTCCTCTTCTACATCCACATCATCTTCATCATCTTCTCCTTCTTCTTGCTGTTCCTCTTCTACTTCTCCTTCATCAGAATATTGACCTTCCTGGGGAATAGAATTCCGATCAGGAGAAATGGGCTCAAAGAAATCTTCTCTCTGAGGAGCATCCTCTTCCTTGTCACCAGACACTGAAAAATTGAGGTTGAAGGCACAGATTATTTTAATGATTTAAAAGACACAAGGCAGCAATACTAAATATGGCTACTAATTAATGACTGTTTGGATGTTTAAGCTCATAAATACCCTTTAAGAAGGTGGTAAAATTACTTGCTTTTAAAAAATATTAAGGCTGGCTCGGTGCCTGTGGCTCAACGGGCTAAGGCGCCAGCCACGTATACCTGAGTTGGTGGGTTCGAATCCAGCCCGCCCGCCAAACAACAATGACAGCTGCAACCAAAAAATGGCCGGGCGCCGTGGCGGGCGCCTATAGTCCCAGCTACTTGGGAGGCGAAGGCAAGAGACTCGCTTGAGCCCAGAAATTGGAGGTTGCTGTGAGCTGTGATGCCATGGCACTCTATCCAGGGTGACAGCTTGAGGCTCTGTCTCAAAAAAAAAATATTAAGGCTATGCCTGGTGGCTCACCCCTGTAACCTTAGCATTCTGGGAGGCCAAGACAGAAACACAGCTTGAACTCAGGAGTTTAAGACCAACCTGAGCAAGACTGAGACCCCATCTCTACTAAAAATAGAAAAATTAGCTAGGAACTGTGGAAGGCATCTATAGTACCAGCTACATGGGAGACAGGCTGAGGCAAAAGGATCACTTAAACCCAGGAGTATGAGGTTGCTGTGAGCCAGACTAACAACACAGCACTCTACCATAGGGCAACAGAGTGAGACTCTTATCTCAAAAAAAATTATAAAAATAAAAAAAAAAAAAAAGGTTCAGCACCTGTAGCTAAGCGGCTAGGGCGCTGGCCACATACACCAGAGCTGGTGGGTTTGAACTAAGCCTGGGCCTGCCAAACAACAACGACAACTACAACAAAAAAATAGCTGGGCATTGTGGCAGGCGCCTGTAGTCCCAGCTACTTGGGAGGATTAGGCAAGAGAATCACTTAAGCCCAAGAGTCTGAGGTTGCTGTGAGCTGTGACACCACAGCACTCTACTGAAGGCGACAAAGTGACACTCTGTCTCAAAAAATAAATAAAATATATTGAGTATACACTGTATAACTTCATACAGTGAGAATAAAGCATAATATTTTATGTTCTAATACCGTCAACTAATCCTTTCTTTTTTAGTTAATTATGTAAATTTTTCTCTCCTCTAATGTGTACTATTTATTTTTTAGCTAGTACTCTTTTATTATTCACTCTAGCAAATTAATACCTTATTTTTAGAGTAATGTTGGCACAGCTTCAAATAACTCATTTTTTTTTTAAACAAGTTCACCTGCCAACAGGAAAACGAAAGGAACTACTGCACAACATTGGGGGGATTCATCAACTTTTGACTACCAGCATCTAATTTCTTCTCTTGAATCAAAAAGTACTAGTAATACTAATTGAGCAGAGAAAAACCTGGCACTGTTTTTATTAATACCTGGCAGAGGCACAGGATCATCTTCATCATCATCAGGTGGGGGCGGTCCTGGAGGAGTTCTAGGTCCCCTTGGCTGTGGTCTTGGAGGGCTTCCATTAAACTGATCTTCTTTTTCCTCATCAGCTAGAGTTTTATTTGAGACAGAAAAAGAACTTTCAAATACAGGTCACCTTTGAACAACACAGGTTTGAACTAGGTGGGTCTCTTTATACTTGAAATATTCAGAATGAAATACACTACTCACAGGATGCGAAACCCACATGTAATACACAGGGCCAACTTTTCCTACATGCAGAAGTTCCTACAAGTTCCTCAAGGCAGACTTCAGGACGACTATATTATAGTACAGGGAAATGAATGCATGCAAAAATGCTTTTCATTATTTGAAATTTTCATCTTCAGAATTTACTGATCATTTTCCTTTCTATTGTCTTAACAGAAATTTTTTTAAATAATCTATATTTTAGAATTTCTGACTTTCCACATAGTAAAATGTGTAAACTCTTAGGCATAATCACAGAGAAATGAAAACTAATTGTTGTGAAAAAAACAATGCAAATTTGTATAGCCAAAAACTAGAAACTACCCAAATGTCCTTCAGAAAGTGAAAGAGTCGGCCTGGCGCTTGTGGCTCAACTAGCTAGGGCGCCAGCCACGTACACCTGAGCTGGCGGGCTCAAATCCAGCCTGGGCCCGCCAAACAACAATGACGGCTGCAAGCAGCTGCAACCAAAAAAATGGCCGGGCATTGTGGCGGGCGCCTATAGTCCCAGCTACTTGGGAGGCGGAGGCAAGAGACTCGCTTGAACCCAGGAGTTGGAGGTTGCTGTGAGCTGTGATGCCACAGCACTGTACCCAGGGTGACAGCTTGAAGCTCTGTCTCCAAAAAAACAAAAATAAATAAAAAATAAAAAAAAAGAAAGTGAAAGAGTCAATAAACTGTTTTACATTCATACTATTAATATCATTCAGCAATAAAAAGAACAAACTATTGATAAGCAAAACAAAGTGATGAAATCTCAAGGAAATTACATCGAATGAAAAAAGTTAATCTCAAAAAGATACAGCATACCATTTATGTAACTTTTTTTTTTTTTTTTTGCAGTTCAGCAGGGGCCAGGTTTGAACCTGCCACCCTTGGTATATGGAGCTGGCACCCTACTCGCTGAGCCACAGGCACCGACCCATTTATGTAACTTTTGTAAAATAATTACAGAGACAGTAAAGAGATTAGTGGTTGCCAAAGATTAGAGATGAGTAAGATAAAGGGGTTACCATTAGGAAATTTTATGGTAATGTGCAAAATACTTAAGTATTTTGATTACGGTGATGGTTATGTAAGGCTACACATGACATAAAAAAGCACCAAGCTAGGCTCGGTGCCTGTGGCTCAGCGGGCTAAGGCACCAGCCACGTACACCTGAGCTGGTGGGTTCAAATCCAGCCCGGGCCCACCAAGCAACAACGAATCCAGGCTGGATTCGAACCCGCCAGCTCAGGTGTACGTGGCTGGCGCCTAAGCCCACTGAGCCACAGGCGCCGAGCCAAGCTTAACAAAATATTAAAGTAGCCACTATATATGTCAAGTACTGTGATAAGACAAAAATAACAAATTTAAGTAAACATACTGTCTGTCCACAAGGAGCTCAATCCAGTAAAAAAGACAAATAAACATAGAAGAAGGAAGAACTAAAAGAAAAGTAAAAGTGCAAGATTAACTATGCTTAGCAGGTAATATATAAGAAAAGATACAGAAGTGCAGTGTGTGACTATCATTAGAGAAAAAGAGCTCATACCACACTATAGATTAACAGAAATAAAGTTCATTTTGTTTGTACTCACAAAATGCTAGCTGTCAAGCAATTTTCCCCTAATGACTTCAATGATAATTTCAAAATGTAATCCAGGGCTGGGCACCCATAGCTCAATGATTAGGGCGCCAGCCACATACACAGTTGCTGGCAGGTTCAAGCCCAGCCTGGGCCTACTATACAACAATGACAACTGCAACCAAAAACTAGCCGGGTGTTGTGGCGGGCACCTGTAGTCCCAGCTACTCAGGAGGCTGAGGCAAGAGAATCGCTTAAGCCCAAGTGTTTGAGATTGCTGTGAACTGTGATGTCACAGCACTCTCCCGAGGGTGACAAAGTGAGACTCTGTCTCAAACCGAAACAAAAAGAAAAACTGTAACCCTGAATTTCTTCTTTATTTTTTGTTTTTTTGTAGAGACAGAGTCTCACTTTATTTCCCTCGGTAGAGTGCTGTGGCATCACACAGCTCACAGCAACCTCCAACTCCTGGCCTTTGGCAATTCTCTTGCCTCAGCCTCCCGAGTAGCTGGGACTACAGGTGCCCACCACAACGCCTAGCTAGTTTTCTGGTTTTTGCAGTTTGGCTGAGGCGGGTTTGAACCCGCCACCTTCGGTA
This sequence comes from Perodicticus potto, assembly GCA_963574655.1. Lineage (NCBI taxonomy): Eukaryota > Metazoa > Chordata > Mammalia > Primates > Lorisidae > Perodicticus > Perodicticus potto. Next base: position 7,486 of record CAUYRH010068846.1, read on the forward strand.
TATGGCGTAGCCCCTATGAATTTCTTTTTTTTTTTTTTTTAGACAGAGCCTCAAGCTGTCGCCCTGGGTAGAGTGCTATGGCATCACAGCTCACAGCAACCTCTTCAACTCCTGGGCTCAAGAGATTGTCCCGCCTCCGCCTCCCAAGTAGCTGGAACTATAGGCGCCCACCACAACACCCGGCTATTTTTTGGATGCAGCCGTCATTGTTGTTTGGTGGGCCAAGCTAGATTCAAACTCACCAGCTCAGGTGTATGTGGCTGGCACCTGAGCTGCTTGAGCCACAGGTGCCGAACCAGTAACTCTGAATTTCCACTCACTAATTTATTCATTTATTCACTCACAGAGACATAGACAGTCTCACTATATACTGCCTACACTAGACTCAAACTCCTAGCTGGGACTACAAGTATGTGACACTATGCCTGGCTCTGAATCTCCTTATTTTGACTCCTTACAACGATTAATGAAGTGAGGAGAAAAGACCCTTGGGAACATAAGCGCAGCCGCCTACCTCATAGAAAGAAAGCCACTAAAGTGTATAAAAGTTCTATTTTTCTTGGTTTTAGATAATGAACAAAAAGTTCTCAAAAATAGAGAAAAAAGGCTCGGCGCCTGTGGCTCAATAGGCTAAGGCGCCAGCCACGTACATCTGAGCTGGCGGGTTCGAATCCAGCCCGGACCCACCAAACAACAATGACGGCTGCAACCAAAAAAATAGCTGGGCGTTATGGCCGGTGCCTGTAGTCCCAGCTACTTGGGAGGCGGAGGCAGGAGACTCGCTTGAGCCCAGGAATTGGAGGTTGCTGTGAGCTGTGATGCCACGGCACTCTATCCAGGGTGAGAGCTTGAGGCTCTGTCTCAAAAAAAAAAAAAAAAAAAACAAAACTAGAGAAAAAAATCTTCATTAAGTTAAGATTTATTTATACATCTTAAAAATCTGGGCGGGCCACTGTGGCTCACACCTATTAATCTTAGCATTTGGGGAGGCCAACGAGGTTGGATTGCTTGAGCTCTGGAGTTCAAGAACAGCCTGAGCGACAGTGAGACCCTGACTCTACTAAAAATAGAAAAACTAGCCCGGCGTCATGGCAGGCCCTTGTAGTCCTAGCTGCTCGGGAGGCTGAGGCAAGAGGATCACTTGAGCCCAGGAATTTTTGGTTGCTGTGAGCTATGACAGCATAGCACTGCTGCCTGGGGCAACCAAATGAGACTCTATATGGAAAAAAAAAAAAATTTAAAATACATTCTTGACAAACATTGCCATTTACTAAGTACTCCAGGAATACATATCAAACTTCCCGCCCATTCAATTAGTTTAGAGATAATTTTGACAGTAAAGCATGAATAGCCACTGAATTATATTGTCATTAACTTATTTAATCCCCTCAGGTCAATTTTATTTATTTAGTTAGTTAGTTAGAGATAGAATATCACTTTGTCACTCTCAGTAGAGTGCTGTGCCATCATAGCTCCCAGCCACCTCAAACTCTTAGGCTCAAGCAATTCTCCTATATCAGCCTCCTGAGTAGCTAGGACTACAAGTGCCCGCCACAATGCCTCGCTATTTTTAGAGACAGGGTCTTGCATTTCCTCAGGCTGGTATTGAGCCTGTGAGCTCAGGCAATCCACCCTCCACAGCCTCCCAGAGTGCAAGGATTACAGGCATGAGCCACCCATGCCTGGCCCCTCAGGTCAATTTTAAAAGCTCTCTAGGAAGGTAGAGCAAGAAAATAAATTGCAAATACTTCAACATAAAAAAAATTACTACAGGAAAGAAGAGGAGACTGACAGATACCTTGTCAAGTCTTAAGTTCAAAAGGTAGAAGAGCTCCTTGAATTACCTTTTCTTAATAGACTGGACATAAGTTTCACTGGCCAAAGCAAATTTAAAATTCTCACCATGTTTTGTATTCCTTTTCAAACTTGGCTGTGGCTGGGGAGGCGGTGGCGGTGGCGGTGGCGGTGGTGGAGAGTCTTTGTCATGACTTATCACTCTGTCCACTGATCCATATATTGCCAGTGTCAGACAGTTATACCAGCCTCTTAGCACCAGACCATCAGTATTCACCTGGTGTGTAGAGGGAAAAAAAGTCTTTCAAATGAATGTTTTAATATGCCAGAAATTAGTCTGTGCCTCAACTAAAGTCTTTAAAAATATTCTGAAAATGCAAAGTTCAAATTTGTGACATTTACCAAGAGACACAGCTTTTATATAGTTCTCCATAATTACCAGAACTAACCCTGTTCTAAGACTACATCTCCTCAGTCCTCTAGTTTACCCAGGTTCCCAAAAGAAGAAACATGAGAATAGAATTAGGTCGCAGTTATTGCTAATTAATAAATTAAACCCCAATTGCTACAGGGATTGTGGAAAGAATAAAAGCATGAATTGCGGCCAGTCTCAAGAAAGATAAAGTTCATAAAACTGCATAGCATTCTTCTTACATGCCCAAATTCTATACACAGGTATATTTTATGTACCCACACTGTACTTTAAAAAGAGAATCCAGGCTCAGCGCCTGTGGCTCAACGGGCTAAGGCACCAGCCACATACACTTGAGCTGGCGGGTTCGAATCCAGCCTGGGCCCGCCAAACAATAACGGCTGCAACCAAAAAATGGCCGGGCGTTGTAGAGGGCACCAGTAGTCCCAGCTACTTGGGAAGCGGAGGCAAGAGACTCGCTTAAGCCCAGGAATGGGAGGTTGCTGTGAGCTGTAATGCCACAGCACTCTACACAGGGTGACAACTTGAGGCTCTGTCTTAAAAAAAAAAGAGAATCCAGAGGCATTAAATTGCTTTTACAAAGAAATTTTCTCCTGGAATGATCAAAAACTTCGCCAATGCCATTAAACACAGGTATTGCCTTATAAAATAAAAATACTTTTTGTGCTTTTCAAAGCTAATCTACATATTCATATTCATAACTATGAGAGTTAGAACAAATAATATTATTCCCTTTTAATAAATAAGAAAATCAGAGTGTCTGAAGAAGAACTTGCTCAAGAAACCAAGACCCTGACTTCCAAGTTCTGTTTCTACTCCACTGTACTGGGTAAAGATGAAGTTTTAAGTGTTACTGGAGCCCCTTCTAGAGGTACAATAAGGCAGCAAGAATTTAATATTCTCTTTGACAGACTATACAGGGAAACTGGGGACCAAAGGAAGGGCTCAAAGGTATATCCAGAGATATAGATAGACTCTCAACAGAAATCCCTTTGGAAGGAAGATAAAGAAATAACAATGACAATTTTTACTCTAAACAGGATGCAAAGGATTAAATACCCATGCCCACCCTCAAAATCAAACAGCAAATTATTTAGTCCTATAGTAAATCACCATTATTTTTGCATTTCAGATCTTCCATTAGATCAGCGGTTTTCAACCTGTGAGTTGCGACCCACAAGAGCTGTACTAAAGGGCCACAGCATTAGGAAGGTTGAGAACCACTGCATTTAGACACTTTAGAATGGCACTTGCTATATCAAGAAAAATGGTGTACTTCTGACAAAAAAAGGAGAAATATGAATATGTATCTTTAAAGAAAACTTAATTAAGGCACGATAGTGTCTAAAAACAATTTGCATGCCTGTCACCTTCTGAATTATCTTGATGAAAGAAGAAAAAGCATAAATGCTCCCTCTTTCTAACTCAAGTTTCTATTTAGGGGAAGAAAGAGCTTTATAGGTAAAGAATGACATTTACACTGTCTTTACTCCATTAGCTTCAGCAAGAGAAATCAGACAAGAAATGATGACTTTCTGTAGCAGCAAAATCAAATAAATTTATATTCTTCATCACTAATTTATCTGGATCAAAAACTCTGAAGGAAGATAAGAACAAACAGCAATGATAAGTTGAAAATTGACTTCCATAATTACCTTTGAGTTGGGTCTAAAGATGATAGAAGTATTCTCATCATATTCCAGGCTGCCAAAAGAGTAGGAATAAATACAGAGGCTCAAATACTGAATGTCACAAATGATGAAGAAGTATTTCTTGCTTCAAATATTTCCATGTAATCAAATGTTACATTTTTGTTTAGATTTAATGAATCACAAAGCTTGGGTTCAATTTACTACCCCCAAAATGTTATCAAGAAAAAAGAATAAATCAATCACTGAGATTACGAACTGATTTGGGCTGAGTATAAACATTGGTTTTTTAAAAGCACCCTAGCTAAATGCAAGCTGTGTAACCTGGTTCTTTGCACTCTCAACAATTCCCCAACAACAACAAAAAAACAAACAAACAAAAAAAAACACCCTAGCAAATTCTAATATATAGCCAGAGTAGAGAACCACTTGTATTACAGTTATACCAAAATGGAGACTACAACCAAAATGTAAGAAAACCATTTATTTTCATCAAGTAGGTATTAACAATACCCTAAAATATTAAAATCTATCTGGTTTTGATTATCTATATTTCCCTTCATGAAAAAGGGTTAAATTATGAATATAATATAATAATAAATGAGAGAAGGATCAATAAAAGAATGATGTCCAAGAAACTGTTAATTCCTAACAGGGATAGATATTTTTCCACTTTTAAGATACCTTAAAATTTTTTATTTTATTAATATGTTCTACGTAAATACATTTAATGGTCAATTTGTTGGCAAATGTAACAACAGTTTCATTAATAATGGAAATTATTATTAATAGTTAGCATGTATTAAATAATTCAAAAAGAGAGTATTAACAAAACTCTAATTTTACAAAATGTGCTACAGAATTTTAAATTACCAAGTAGTATAACATAAAAGGCACATAAAATATTAGTTCACAGGACGGCGCCTGTGGCTCAGGGAGTAGGGCGCCGGCCCCATATACCAAAGGTGGTGGGTTCAAATCCAGCCTCGGCCCAACTGCAAAAAACCCAAAAAACTAGCCGAGCATTGTGGCGGGCGCCTGTAGTCCCAGCTACTTGGGAGGCTGAGGCAAGAGAATCGCCTAAACCCAGGAGTCGGAGGTTGCTGTGAGCTATGTGACGCCACGGCACTCTACCAAGAATGATAAAGTGAGACTTGGTCTCTACAAAAAAAAAAAAAAAAAAAAAAAAAAATATATATATATATATATTAGTTCACAGCCAGACATAGGGGCTCATGCCTGTAATCCTAGTACTCTGGAAGGCTAAGGAGGATGTGCTGCTTGAGCTCAGGAGTTTGAGACCAACCTGAGCAACAGCAAGACCTTGTCTCTACTAAAAATAGAAAAACTGCCTGCTAAACAACAACGACAACAATAACAAAACAATAGCCAGTCATTGTAACGAGCACCTATACTCCCAGCTACTGGGAGGCTGAGGCAAGAGAATCACTTGAGCCCGAGAATCTGACGTTGCTGCAAGCTATAACGCCACTGCACTCTACCAAGGGCGACAAAGTGAGACTCTGTCTCTAAAAAAAAAAAAAAAATTTAGTTCACAATGTGTTGGTTTTTTATTTTTTATTTTTATTTTTTGGAGAGAGTCTTGCTCTGTCACCCAGTAGAGTACAGTGGCATCATTATAGCTCACTACAACTTCAAACTCCTGGGCTCAAGCAATCCTCCTGCCTCAGCTTCCCAAGTAGCTAGTAAACACCAGTTAATTTTTCTATTTTTGGTAGAGGCAGGGTTTCATTTTTACTCAGACTGGTCTCAAACTCCGGAGAGTTTCCCCCTCCACCTCCCAGAGTACTAGGTTTACAGGCATGAGTTAATATGCCTGGCCTGTGTTTACATAATTTTTTTCAAGAAAAAAAGCAGGGCAACGCCTATGGCTCAAAGGAGTAAGGCACCAGCCCCATATACCAGAGGTGGCAGGTTCAAAGCCAGCCCCAGCCAAAAAAAGAAAAAAGAATAAAAAGCAATCTTCTCCAAATCAGAAAGTTACTATTAAGTCACAAGAAAGCATCATATGTGTAAGAAATGCATGCCTTAGTAAAACGCAAACAAAACGTGGCCTATGTTTTACACGTTTAAAATTTTATTTTGTAAATATACTCAGTAACTAATTAGGAGTTTGACATTTCTTTAATATTGCCTTTATAAAATTCAACCCTGTATTCTTGGGTTAGCCAGCAGATATATCCTTTTGTTCTACTTTAAAGAATAAAAAGGTTTTGCCCACTAACTCATAAGTTAATGGTGAAAATATCTAGCAGGTACATACCTTCCCAACCTATCGAAAACCGGGGCACTTGGTTTGCTTACATTGTTGAAGAATAAGTCTAATTGAAATGTGTGCGGAGATGTCTCTCTGAGAATGAAACAAAGTTAAATATCAGTCTTTGTAACAACCAGTTCCTAAATTATGATAAAAAACAAAGTAAAAGTACAAAGTTAAGAGCAATTCTAGAATTAGAATATAATTTTCCTAAGATTTAAATAACAAAAATAGTTTCAGCTATATTTTATGTAATTTTATTCACATTCAATTCTCAACTACACAAGTATTAAAATAAAATTTTAATCAAGTATCTTTCATCTGCTACTTGGTATCTATTAAATACAATTCAAATATTTAATGTATTTTAAAGACAAATGCTAATTGCTGATACCTAATTGTATAATTCTTTATATCTCTGTTCCTTTTCATTAGCAAAAAAAGAATCAGAAGTTAACTGACTTTAAGTTATTTTTTTAAGACAGGATCTCACTCTGTTGCTCAGGCTGGAATGCAATGGACCAATCATAGTTCACTGCACCCTCAGGCTTCTGAATCCAAGTGATCTCCTGACTCAGCCTCCCAAACAGCTAGGACTAAAGACAAGCACCATCATGTCCACATAATTTTTTTAAGAAAACATTTTTATAGAGATGGGGGTCTCATGATGTTGCTCAGGTTGCTCCTGAATTTACATTCAAGCAATTCTTCCACCTCACCCTCCAAAAGCACTGGGATTACAGGCATAAGCTACCATGCCCAGCCTAAAGTTGTACATTATAATGGCAATTTGATAGCAACTTCATTCACCTTAATATAAGACTATAATAATAATCTTAGAATCGGAGCCTTCAATTGTGACTTAAATTTGTATAGTAGCATTTTACACAAATAGTTTAGGCTTTTAAAAGTCCATTATATAGTTAAAATTAAATCCTATTTAGGCTAGGCGAGGTGGCTTACACCTATAATCCTAGCACTCTGGCAGGCTGGGAGAGGAGGATCACTGGAGCTCAGGCATTTGAGACCAGCTTGAGCAAGAGTGAGACTTCATCTTTACTAAATACAGAAAAAACTAGCCAGGTATTATGTGCCTATAATCCAGCTACTTGGGAAGGGAGGCTAAGGCAAGAGGATTGCCTGAGCCCAGGAGTTTGACGTTTCTGTAAATTAGGCTAAAGCCATGACATTTTAGCACTCTAGCCTGGGCAACAGAACGAGACTCTCTTTAAAAAAAAAAAAAAAATTTAAAATTAAAAAAAATTAAATCCTATTTAATTTACATTAGACTAAAATTTTGCTATACTTTATATCATAGCAACTAAGAATTCCTTAGGCTCAACTAAAATCTAGGCTTTAAATACTACATGCTTTGTTCTTATTCATTTAAATAAAAATCCGAATAGTAAAAAGTATAATGTCCAAAGTGTGGTGGCTCACGCCTATAATCCTAGCACTCCATGAGACAGAGGCGGATGGACTGCCCTGAGCTCAGAGATTCAAGACCAGCCTGAGCCAGAGTGAGCCCCCATCTCTACAAAAATAAAAGCCGGGCATTGTGGCATGCACCTATAGTCCCAGCTATTTGAGAGGCTGAGGCAAGAGAATTGCTTAAGCCTAAGAGTTGGAGGTTGCTGTAAGCTACGATGCCACAGCACTCTACCGAGGGCCACAAAGTGAGACTCTGTCTCAATAAAAAAACAAATAAATGAGCTCTCTTTCCTCAGCTGCCACCAAGGTGCTTAGTTCTTCTGAGGAAGCTAAGGCCACGTTGGGGTGAGGCCCTCACTTCATCCAGCAACTAGCATTACGCCCAGCAGTGCTATCTCAGTACTTGCTCGCGCCAGGGCCTCAGTCTCTGAGCCCCCCAGCATTTACTCAGCCCTCATTTTGCATGACGATGAGGTGACTGTCACGGAGGATAAGATCAATATCCTCATTAAAGCAGCTGGTGTAAATGTTGAACCTTTTTAGGCCTGGCTTGTTTGCAAAGGCCCTGGCCAATGTCAACATTGAGAACCTCATCTACAATGTAGGGGCTGGTGGACCTGCTCCAGCAGCTGGTGTTGCACCAATAGGAGGTCCTGCCCCCTCCACTGCTGCTGCCCCAGGTGAGGAGAAGAAAGTAGAAGCAAAGAAAGAAGAATGTGAAGAATCTGATGATGACATGGGCTTTGGTCTTTATGACTAAATCTCTTTTGTAAAGTGTTCAATAAAAAGTTGAATTCCAGGCTCAGATCCTGTAGCTCAAGCGGATAAGATGCCAGCCATATACACCTGAGCTGGTGGGTTCCAATCTAGCCCAGGCCTGCCGAACAACAATGACAACTACAACCAAAAAATGGCTGGGCAAGTTGTGGTGGGGGTCTGTAGTCCCAGCTACTTGGGAGGCTGAGGCAAGAGAATCACTTGAGTCCAGAAGTTGGAGGTTGCTGTGAGCTGTGACGGCACGGAACTCTACCCAGGGAGACAGCTTGAGGCTCTGTCTCAAAAAAAAAAAAGAAAAGTATAATGTCCAGAGTAATATCAAAGATATTCCTTCACAACTTCACGCATAGCAGAAGTACAAAATGTAGGATCATTCTGAAAGGCAATGCAGCAATAAAATTCAGGAGAATACACATCGTGCTATGATTTGAATATATCCCTCAAATACACATGTTGGAAACTTAATCCTCAATGCAACAGTGTTGGAAGGTGGGGCCTTAATAACAGGTGATTAGATCATGAAGGTGCTCTGCCCTCATGAATGGACTGTTATCTGATCAATGGGTTAGTTAATGGGTTAGTTAGTGTGACTATGCTTAGTAAAAAGGCAAGTTTGACCTCCTTTTGCTCTCTTATGCTCTCTAGATCTTCTGCCTTCATCCATATGTTGACACAGCAAGAAGACCTTTACCAAATGCTAGCACCTTGATATTGAACATCCCATCCTGCAGTAATGTGGGAAATTGCTTTCCTTTGTAATTTACCCAGTCTGTGGTATTGTGTTACAGACAATAACACAAAAATAGACCAAGGCACACCATTTGATTCATTTTTTTCAGGAAGCATTTCCACAGAAACACTGATAAAGAATTTTTTCAAGAGGATACTCATCATATACTGTTACTTATAATTCTGAAAACTAAAAACCATCTAATGTGCTAGGCATGGCAGTTCATGCCTGCAATCTCTGTACTGTGGGAGGCCGATGTGAGATCGTTTGACCCCAGGAATTTGAGACCAGCTGAGCAACACAGCAAGAGACTCCAATTCTACAAAATATATAAAAATGATAACACTATTGCACTCCAAGCCAGGCAACAGAGCGAGACCCTATCTTGGTAAAAAAAAAAAAAAAAGCAAAACAGAAACAAAACCATCTAATGGTCTCCACAAAAAATAAATTACAGGGAATTCTGGGAAGATGATTGACTAGTAGCAACTCTCGTCAGAGGCTCCTGAGCAGAGGAAGAAAAACTGGATGGAATCAGACTCTATGAAGCCAAAGACAGGGAGCTGGGCCAAGAAAGAAGTTCGGCAAGCTGTAACCCCAAGGAAGAGCATTCAAGAAAACAAACTACAGGTACAAAGCCTACTGACTAGAGGACGGGAGACCCCTCTCCCAAGCAGGAGGCCTGCCGCAGGCTATCTGCGAAAGAGCAGGGAACAGAAGACCTCTCATTTGACCTCGCTGGAGAGAGTCGTTAAACTCCAGGTCTCAGGGAGGTCAGGGAGGTCCCACTTATGAACCTAAACACCACCCCTCCAGGCATAAAACTGAACAGGTATTTTTCCCCACAAGTCCAAACTCCCAGTCCACCCTTCCCCCTCGCATGGCGGTCTGAAGTTCTGCCCCCTGCAGAGCATAGAGTATTTGGTCTTGTCCTGAGGGACCTGGGCATAGTGTGAACCACCAACCATCAGGATCTGTGACTAACGAGGAAGAAAGTGGGTGTAGGAAGAAAGGGAAACATGGCTGGAGGAGAAGCAGTCCCCTGGTTATGACTATGCTGGACCAGTGGTAGTGTTGACTCTCGGTTCGGGCTGTGTCTGGCAGGACAGGGTGCAGAACCCCCGGCTCTGACTGCACCCACAGCAGGAGAGCGGTTCCCAGTGTGGACTGAGTTTGGCAGACAGGGCTGGTCCCTGCTGGGCCTGCGAGCAGAGGCTTGCTAGGTATGGACTGCATCTAAGAGCAAGGGTGTGGTCTCCTGATTCCAACAGAACCCTCGAGCAGTGGCTTACTGGGTGTGAACCAAGACCTGACGGCTAGGGTGTGCTCCACTGCCTCCAGCTGGGCTGGTGAGCAGAGGCTTACTAGGTGAGGATTGAGACCTGCAGGCGGAGAATGGTGCCCTGATTCTAACAGAGCCTGTGAAGAGAGGCTTGCCAGGCAGTGGATTAAGACTGGCAAACGGGGCATGGTCCCCTGACTCCAACTGTTCTGGCAAGCAGAGGCTAGCTGTGTGTGGACTGAGACCGGTGGGCAGGGGCACTGCCCCTGGCTCCAGTTGGGGCTGTGAGCAGAGAAGCAGACAATAGTGTGGACTGAGTCTGGTGGGTGGTAGTGTGGATTCCTGGCTCCAATTGTGCTTTGAATCCCGTTGCTTTGAATTGTCCTTGAATCCCTCTCTGTTGGGCAGGGTTTGCACAGTGGACACAGTCCACTCAGGGACATTCTGAGGTTGACCTTCAAAGTTCTGTAGTGGAAAAGAACTGAAGGGTGGGGGCTGGGCACCACAGCTGTTCGTATCTCTTCACAGTCGAGATTTAAATCTAACAGTGGTTTCTTAAGATAGGGTAGAGGTTGGCTGATATCAAAACAAAGCTAGCCTGCACTATCCTACCAAGTAGGTCCTCAGAGTCTGCGCCCAAAACTCTGCAAAGGGCCTTTGTAAGGTTGTAGGACATAAGCCACAATTACAAAGCCTAGAGCTTTGGAAAGGGGCTATCTCTACTACCTGGGAACCCCAATTCAATCTCACCCTACCAATCATAATAACCAAATAGTTGAAAACAAACATGGTGCGGACCCAACAGAAGAATTCTGGCAACATGAATAACCAGAGTAGATCAACCCTCCTCCCCACCCCAGAAATGACAAAGGAGATACAACTGAAGATGCCATGCACAGACAAACGGCAGCAATGTCAGAAACTGAATTCAGAATATGGATTGCAAATAAGATAAATAGAATAGAAGAAAAGATAGAAATTGAATACCAAAGTGTAGTTCTAAAGTTGTCTCAAGAAATTAATGAATTCTGGCTCAGCGCCTGTGGCTCAACGGGCTAAGGCGCCAGCCACGTACACCTGAGCTGGCGGGTTTGAATCCAGCCTGGGCCCGCCAAACAACAATGACGGCTGCAACCAAAAAATGGCCAGGCGTTGTGGCGGGCACCTGTAGTCCCAGCTACTTGGGAGGC
>CAUYRH010068848.1:0-27467 GCA_963574655.1 Perodicticus potto
TTCCTTCCAGACTAGGGCTATATTGTCACTCTTTTCTCTCCACTCAATACAGTTTAATATAACATGAGAATGAAAGTAACATTAATAGGGAAAACTGTGAATCTAATTTAATTTATTCATTAAAAGGTTCTTAAATATTAGGCCAGCTTGAAACAACACAATCAGATGGCTGAGGAAGGAACTAACTTTTTAAGTAAGTGGTTTAATATGTTGATTATTTTTTTTTTTTTTTTTTTTTTTTTTGAGACAGAGTCTCACTATGTCGCCCTCGGTAGAGTGCCTTGGTGTCACAGCTCACAGCAACCTCAAACTCTTGGGCTTAAGTGATTCTCCTGCCTCAGCCTCCCAAGTAGCTAGGACTACAGGTGCCCACCACAATGCCAGAGCACTTTTTTGGTTGCAGTTGTCATTGCTGTTTAGCAGACCCGGGCTGGGCTCAAACCCACCAGCCTTGGTGCGTGTGGCTGGCGCCCTACTCACTGACTATGAGCACAGAGCCTGATTTTTTTATTTTTGAAAAGTGGTCTCACTATGTTGTCCAGGCTGGTCTCAAACTCCTGGGCTCAAGTGATCCTCTCACCTCAACTTCCCAGGTAGCTGGGATTTTTAATTGCAAAGTGGCTGCTCTTGTTGACGGTGATTGCTTCTCCATCTCAATGAAAAGCTCCTGTACTAATATTAAGGCTATCCCTATGAATTTAACTAACTGACCAAAGTCAAATGGAAAAAGATTTCATGGGCAGGTTAAGAGAGAATTGAAAAGTATCCAGTGTCCTGATAATCCAGGGAAGACAGAAAAGCAAAGAGAATCCCAGGGTCTGAAGTAGAAGGAAGGGGAAAGGAATAAGTGAATTCTAGTAAGTCTTCAGTGAAAGTCAGATGAGTGGAACTCTCAACCTGAGCCTTAGAGGTGCAGGAGAATTAAGTCAGAGGTATTTTGCCCAGGCCAATGTAGGAAACATAAGGCCTAGTAGCAAGGATCTGTTTTCTCAAGGGCCAAGAGACTCAGACAAATATCATAGGTGTGTGAATGAAACCAGTACAGAACTAAGGAGACAGGCTTCCTAAAGGGTGCTAAATTCAGGGGGCCAGACCTGGGGAGTGTTAGGATTGATTCCTGAGTAGAACAGAGTGTATTGTTCTGGAGATGCTAACCAGAACACAGGCTGTGCCTTCAGAAAGTCTCACCAGGTCAGGCACCGTGGCTCATGCCTATAATCCTAGCACTTTGGGAGACCAAGACAAGAGGATAGTTTGACATTAGGAGTTCAAGACCAGCCTGAGCAACATAGCAGGACACCATGTCTGCAGAAAATTAAAAATTAGCTGGGCATGGTGGTGCACACCTGTAGTCCCAGTGTCCCCAGCTATTCAGGAGGTTGAGGCAGGAAGATAGCTTGAACTCAGGAATTTGGGGCTGCAATAAACTAAGATGATACCACTGTACTCCAGCCAAGGAGATACAGTGAGACCCTGTCTCAAAAAATCAAAACACAAACAAATAAAAGCCTCGCCAGGCCCTAGAAACATTCTGAAGAAAACTGTCATCAGGGCCAAACTATGAAGAAAAGATCATTGCTGAGATTGAGAATCCCTGATCTGGTCCATAGCAGTAGAAAACCATTAAGGCAGGATACTTAGCACATGTATTTCTTCACATATGCTGGGGTTTAGAGTTGAGTTTAAGCAAGTAATTTTCCATCTCTAAGTTTTAATTTCCTCCTGCATAGGTTATTGTAAATCTCACTGACTCAAATTAAGAATTTGGACATCAAAGTGCTTTGATAATGGCATAACTGCTATCCGCCTGAGTCATGTACTCCTCTGCATCACTCTTAATAATCCAGATCACAGGAATACCTACTGCTTCTGTATCATTTACTGGAAATACGTCCCAGACTCCTCTTAAGCCATGTGCAGCATCCCAGTGGCCTCAAAGTCCTCTATTGAAGACCTGGGGCTACATTATGAGCAGCAGAAGAGAGATCCCTCTTTCAGGTGAACTAGGACTTGGATAGGCCTTTCTGCCATGCCCACAGCTTTGATTCCATGAGACTTTTGAGGAGACTATTATATTTTTAAGGAGTTGACTATTTCAGAAGTATGAAGCCATAAAATGTCTTCCAGTTTCACTAACTATGTAAGGGCAGTTGTCGCAGAGTTGTAACTGTAGTCATTCTTCAGAGTGGCTGAATCAAGATTAGGAAGTTTAGTCAACAGGTAGTGCCAGACAAATGCCAAATTCATCCTTCTAGATGCAAGGAAGTTGCTGCTCCTGAGATTACAGAGCTCAGGCCACTATAAAATCAATTCTAGAGCTTTAACATCTCATTTTCAGCAGAAAGACATTTTCACCATCAACTCCAAGGTATGCATGCACAGATGCTTTGCTTTACTGAAAGTCCTCCTTTTGTGATATGAGTCAGTGGGGAACACACAGAAAAGTACCTGGAGCTACAGGTTCCTCTGCTCTGTGACCTTCAGATAGACTCTTGATTTTCCCGCACTCACAGGCAGCATAGGCTGAATGGGCTGGAAGTCAAAACACCTTGACCAGATAAAGATAACCCAGACTGAACTAGGCTGGGTTCTAAGATCTCTCTCCAGCAAGGCCTCAGGCTACTTCAGGAAAATCCAGCAGGTGAGAGGCCAAACAGAGTTCTATTTCTCCCACTGCAGTGCAGAAAAAGAGGCAATTCAACCTAGTCATGGAACACAGGATTGATTCAGAGACCCGTGCTCTGGTCCTAACATTGCCCATGGTCAGTTGCATATAACTCTTAGGTGGTCTCTTAACCTCTCTGTGTCTCAGTTTCCACATCTTTCAAAGGGGAATAAGAAAGTGGCTTCTTCATAGTATTGCTAGGATAAACAAACAGATAAAATGGAATAATCCATATAAAAACCCATGAAAAAAATTATAAAAATACCATACAATTGGTAAGATGCTCAAAATGTTGTCTGGTATCCTCAAGCTTCACACCCTCCACCCTGCCCAACCCTAGCTCCACAGTAAGGAATTCTCTCAGAAAGAAAGCCCTTTTCCTCACTGCAGTTTTGTGTACCAGAGCCCCTCTGTGTCAGGGTTGATAGGTTCTTCTAAGCCATTATGACAATCTTGAGGGTCCTTTTAATGGGAACCCAAGCCATAAAAAAGCCTATGAAACATGGGAAAAATGCCAGGTTATCTGCCCCCCCACCCCCACCAAACCTCTGCATGAGTTCTCACAAACATCATAGGTGTGTGAATGAAACCAGTATAGAACTAAGGAAACAGGCTTCCTAAAGGGTGCTAAATTCAGGGAGCCAGAAGACTCCCTGACTTTAGACTTTTTTCACACACCTCATGCATAGTTAACAAGGGCCAGGAGAAGCTCAAAATGAGAAGTTAACGAGGGCCAGGAGCAGCTCAAACCAAGAAGTTCCTAGGACCTTCACCAACAATGCTGCAGCCATAGAGGTGGCAGCATCCCCTTGGTGTGAGAGCCCTGCAGGCCACTCACACAGGCAGCACAGAATCCATGCTTCTATGTGACTCACCTCCTTTCCTCTGTACTGTACATAGGAACAGAATTGAGCCTGATCAAATGAGCAACAGCATTTTCTGCATGGTTTCCCCTGCCACTTGAGCACTGGCACACACTTCCTGCTAAACTACTAAGGTAGCCGCCTTCTAGTCATCTTCTAATGTATCTTCACAGAAGAACATCAATAATTCAAAACTTAACTTCTCCCCCCATACATGCTCTTTTTCTTTTTTTTTTGAGACAGAGTCTCACTATGTTGCCCTCAGTAGGGTGCCATGACGTCACAGCTCACAGCAACCTTAAGTCTTGGGCTTAAGCGAGTCTCTTGCCTCAGTCTCCCAAGTAGCTGGGACTACAGGCACCTGCCACAATGCCTGGCTATTTTTTGTTGTAGTTGTTGTTTGGTAGGCCTAAGCTGGGTTCAAACCCACCAGCTCCAGTGTATGTGGCTGGCGCCCTCGCCGCTGAGCTTTAGGTGCCAAGCCCATATATGTTCTTTTTCACATGCTCTCATTCTGTGGGCAAGACTGATTTGGGTGTTAAGCAAAAGGACCTTCTCTGCCTCACCTCAATCAGCCAGTGAGGCCAAAAATACTGTGACCTGATTATCTCTTGAGCTCCTTGCCTCTTCTTCATGCCCATCATTACCGATCTCACTCAACCTCCTATTTCTTCTTTATACTATTCTGGTATCCCTTCCAACAGCTAACGTGGCCATTCAAATTAATCAAGCCATGTCCCTATTAGACAGAAATCTTCATTCATCTCTCACAGCCTAGAAGATTGAATCCCAGCTCCAGAACATAATTGACTGCACCTTCCAACCTCTCTGGTTTTAATCACTCCCATTGCTCAATGGATCTTATGTTCCTACCAAGTCAAATTATCTGAAGCCCCCTAAGTACCCCAGGCCTTCTCTTACTTCTGGACCTTTGTAGTTGCCAGTCCCTCTATTTATTCTCCTCCTTCCCCCTCTCATTAGCCCACTTTCTCCTGCTTCAAATCTCAGCTTAAAATCATGTCCCTTAGGAAGTCTGTTAACAGCCCCCTTTCCCAGAGTTAGGTGCTACACTGGGTACCCTCCAATGACTATCACAGACTTTATCACAATTTACTATTGTTGCTTATTTAACTGTCTATTCTACTAGACTATAAGCTCCAATGTGGGACTATCTTATCCACCATGGTGTGCTTGGCACTTTGCAGAATGTGTGCCACACATTGAAAGATGTATACATATATATATACTTTTTATATATATTTAAGATTTATACATATATATTTATATGTATATGTATACTTATAAATATATTTCAATATTGAATGAATAAATAAGCTGATGGACAGAGAGGTAGTTGGTGCAAATATAAGAAAGGAAATACCTGCAAGCCACAAAGGGCCATTTATAGTGCCTCTAAGGCCTCTAGACCTAACCATTTAACAGGATAGGACAGGACAGGCACAAAGCAAAGCTTCAAGAACCACCAGGAATTTCCAAATTAACACTTCACTTTTGCTATCCTTTCCCTTTGCAAATTCTCCTCAAATGTCAGTGAAACTGACTAAGATATATGTGGCAATGGTGCTTCTTCTGGGTGTAGCAAAATATAGGCACACTGAACAACTAGCATAGCTGGGGCTGCAGGGCCAGAGGGATATTGTAGGGCTAAGGGTATAGGCTTGGAGAAAGGAACAGAATATCTGACAGAGCTTTAAGTCCAGGTTTGAGTGGAGGCACTGGCAGGACAGAGGACACCAGGGCAGAGAAGGCAATTGAGTAAACAGGGCCAGAGGACATGAGAAGCAGCAGACAGAGGACATGACACAGTACTGAGGCTCCACCTAGACTGGCAGAAGTGGGACTAAACAACTAAGGAGTGGTGGAGCTCTGAGTTATTTCAAGGGTAAATAAATACTTTCAGTAAGCTGGTAGGTGGGTACATATGACAGCCTCTAATATCTCATCTTAAAGAGATCTCAGCACCTCAGATGTTCATTTACCTCTGTAGAACATCCCTGCAGAACACTCATTCATAAATTCAATTGATTCAAATTCTAAAGCCAACCAACTTTGGGTTTTGGGGCCACCCAAAATACATTCCCCATATTCAATACAGAGGGAAAAGTTCAGGCTTTGGACTCTATAACAGATCTCTCAGCTCTCTCCTCTCCTAGCTATAGGGCTCTGGACTTCAGTTTCCTAAGCTATTCAAAATGGATGCTCACTTCGCACAATTGTTGGGAAGATTAAGTGAGATAACGTTTGTGAAGCACCACACAGAGTTCCAAGCACAGAGCAAGTGTTCAATAAATTAGCTTTCTTCCCCTTTCAAATTAAGCCCAGTAGGCCCCATTTTGAATGTGTACATGGGAATAGGAATGGGGGTCGAGGAGGATGTATTTTGCTGGCCCATTAAGACAGGAGGCATGAGTCAGGGCTGTGTAGCATCCAGGGATAGACAGGGACTTATCTCCCCCCACCCTATCATCCTCATCCAGGTTCCTGGTATCTTGGCTGACAGTATGTCCCATGTGGTCAGGGAAAACAGGATCCATTAGTACCTTTCTCACCACATTCGGAGAGGAGTGCTGGATAGTGCTGTCCATTGGGGGAACATTGAGAGGGGGTTCTTCCCCAGATACTTGGGGCAAGGCAGCAGTAGTATTCTTATCCAAAGGGAGAGCTGGTTTTGGGCACTCAGAAGCTGGGGGTTCATCTGTAGCCTGGAGAAGAAAATACCAACTTGATTTTCTTATGCAGAGAGTAGTAGCAGCAGCAACAGCAAAGGCTGGAGTCTACCCTACCCATTGTCCCCAACTACATGTGTAAATTGCTCAAAAACTTTTCAGAAAGAAAAATATTCTTTATCTAAACTCTCCTCAGACTAAGTCCTAACATGACAATCAGGACAGAACCCAAACTGAGAATTCTGAGCTAATTCTGTCATACTCATTTTAGCTTGTGGTCCTCTATGAACCTTAGACCCTTAGGTTCTTTTCTGCCATCATGGGGAATATTCTATATATCTTCAAAGGAACAGAGCCTCAGGAGAAGATATTTGAAGCAAGATCTGAAGTTGTTAGTGCTGAAGCACAATGTGAGGACTTACACTTTGTAATAAAATTTTACAGAGCTCCTTTGAAGATATAAATGTGATCAGAGGATTAAAGGAGACAGCACTGCAGAAAAAATGAGAAAAGACATGGAGAAGAGGCTAGAACAGGAGGTTCTGGAAAAAAGAAAAGCAGGAGCTAAGAAAGAAAATGTGGGATGCAGCAAAGATCCCAGAGGTACAAACTGCCCTTCTTTGATGGTCTTTTTGGCAAGAAAAAAGAGCAGCATTCTTTATACCTCTAAGAAGAGAATAATCCCTCTTCTGAAGCATTACAGAAAAGTCAGATCTGGATCCAAGCACTAGCTCTACCTCTCAGTATTGTGGAATCTATAGGCAAACTGCTTACCCTTTCTAACCCCCACTTCTGTACCTACAAATCGCAAATAGTAATGTCTACCAAACAGCATTGTTGGTAGGATCAATGATACAGTGCATAAAGAACACACTTAGCTTAATAGATGTGAAATAAAGTTTAAGTTTGTATCTGTGCAATGTAATAAAAGTGTTACCCAGTAGCATCTACCATATACCCTCACATGACTCCTTAAGCTCTGCTCTTTCCCCTATCTGGGATTCATAAGTTTCCAGAAGCAAGTTGGGAAGGTTACAAAGATAAGAGATAGCAGGCTAGGCAGGATGGTTCATACCTATAATTCTAGCACTCTGGGAGACCAATATCACTTGAGGTCAGTATTTTGAGATAAGCCTAACAAGAATGAGACCCTGTATCTACTAAAAATAGAAAAATTAGTGGGGCATCTCGGCATGCACCTGTAGTCCCAATTACTCAAGAGGCTGAGGCAGGAGGCAATTGATGATGCCACTGTGCTCTACTCAGGGCAACAGAGTGAAACTCTGTCATGCACACACAAAAAAGTACAAGAGATAGCCTCCCCTCTGTGCTGGCACTGGCAGGAGTCCAGCATAGCTCAGAAAGTACCATCCATGTACAAGGTCCCTAGTATCATCCAAGGCAGGGCTAAGCCAGGTGACTCTGAAAAGTACTGAGCCTAGATCTGAGATGGGAAGTTGAGTCCAGGGTAGTTTTGAAATATGAGGGCTGAGCAAAAGCCACCCTAAGATGAAGAGACTGTATTCCCGTGCCACTTTGTGACTGAAGATGCTATTTCCTGAACAATCCTAGGATGGGCAGAATATGTGCCCCAAGCCACTCTGAAACTTACCTGCGGTGTCTCTTCCTGGCTCTGGGACTGGACGGGTGCTGGCTGCCTCACGATGTAGTTGATCTGCCCCACAATAGTTTGCTGAAGATGCTGAGGAGATTTGGTCTGACTCAACTGCAGGCTGGGCTGTTGAGCCTGAAGGAGAAGCTCTAAATCCTTCTGCATTTCCTCCAGCTCAAACTTGTGGTGCATTATATCCACGTTCTGGGAACAGGCAGGCCCAGAAGAGCTCTCCTGCTGACTAGAAGCCAGATGCTGGGATGGAGGCAGAGGTAGGGGTGGCTGCTGTGGGGGAGGAGGTGGGGGTGGTGGTGGAGGTGGCAGCTGCTGCTGTGGCTGCTGCTGAAAGTGACTGAGCTTCAGCTTCTGCTGGTGGCCAAACTGGACTTGGATAGAGGGTGTCTGTAAGGTGGGCTGGGCATGGGATCCTTGCTGAACATCCTGTGGGGGGACGATGCACACAGGCTGGGAAGTCAGCTGCTGCCCCAGCCGCTGGGATGTGCTCTCCTGCTCCACAGGGGGCTGGGTTTCCAGCCAGGGCTGTAGTAGCTTTGGTGGATGAGGACTACAGGCCAGCTCTTTCTCCCTGGGCAGCAGGGTAGAGCATTGCAGTGGGCCCAGCTGTTGGGGCACCATCTCAGAGGGCTGCCTAAAGCTGTGGGCTGGGTGTATGTTGGGTGGTGGGACCTGGCCTTTAAAGGAAGGTGACACAGGGGAGCAGTGGGAGCAGCACACAGATGTGGAGCATAGTGTTGGAGACTGGAACTTATGTGAGGGGTGGCTAAGAATGTCCTGCTGAGCCACTGGAGATTGGTGGCTTTGATAAAAGGGTGATGGCCCCTGTAAGCCTCCATAAGCAGGGGTATCTGCCCGAGATAGTTGTCCACCTTCAGTTGTTATACAGCCTGGAAATTCAGAATAGAGGTTTTCAAAAAGTAATCAGAAGTGGCTTCCCCCCTTGCTGCTTCCTGCTCCTGGGACCAAAAGACACAAGCATTATAAAATTCAAGCCCTGATCGCCAAGACTCAGTCTATAATGATTCCACCTGTGTGGACCTGCTCTGGGGCTCAGGATATTGGAGAAATTAGCCTAACATCTACCAGATGCTTAGCATGATTCTGTTTCTGTACTACTCCTTTTTTTTTTTTTTTTTTTTAATAGAAAAGAACAGGCTCTGAGAAAAAGAATCAACATTGGTGGTGGGGAAGAAGTGTGCCAGAAAGTAGCAAAGTGGAAAGAGTCATTCTTGGGACCAAGGAGCAAGTCTGCAGATGCAGGTGTGGGGCACTGTGTGTTGAACAAATAAGGCAGAAGAAGAGTGGGAAAACCCTAATCACAGGTTAGTGCCAGGCACCAGCATTGCCTTCTATGCTTTCTGGGCCCCTGTACATGAATAGATCCACTGCTAACTCAGTCTAACAGCCCCCTCATTTCACTGTTTTGATAAAGCTTACTTAGAGGAAGACTGAGCACCTCAAGGGCAAGGAGTGTGTTTTACTCACCTTTGGTCTTTTAGTGCCAGAGCAGGTGGCCACCAAAGGTCTGCTGAAGTATATCAAAGGGGGAGAGGGAAGCCAGGCATGGTGTCTCATTCCTGTAATCCTAGCACTCTGAGAGGCTGAGACAGGTGGAACACTTGAGCTCAGGAGTTCAAGACCAGCCTGAGCAAGAGTGAGACCCCATCTCTACTAAAAAATAGAAAAACTAGCCAGGCATTATGGTGGGGGCCTGTAGTCCCAGCTGCTCGGGAGGCTAAGGCACAAGGGTCACTCGAGCCCAAGAGTTTGAGGTTGCTGTGAGCTATGAGTGCTATGAGGTCACAGCACTCTACCCCTGTGACAGAGTGAGACTATGTAAAAAACAAAACAAAACAAACAAACAAACAAAAAGCAGGGGGAGGGAAGCAAAAAATAAACCTAAATACTAGTGATCACTTTGCCAAGTTCAAAACACATTCAACGAGAGTAACAGCCTTAAATGAGGGCAGAAGTTTAACAAACTCATTAGTCTGTCGATACAGTCACAACTTCAGGTTGTCCAGAGTCTGCCTAAGACTGAATGCCAGTAAATTATTGCAACAGGGAAGAAAAAAGTATGAAGTCATGAATTATCTGCTTACATCTCAATTCTGACGGATGTGTGTATAACATACACTCACACACACAACACACGCACACATACACTTGTGCATATGTGGTCTTACTGTGGCTGAGATAACTCTGCTTGTGCCCATACACATATACCCTGTATACCTCCAGAGACACACATTTGCCTGTATTCTGGAGAGCAGGGCCACTGTCTTACCTCCTCTTCAGCAATGAAATCAAGGTAATAGGTACATTTGTGCAGAATGTTTAAACTCATTTCAACTGGTCCTAACACAAAGTCCTATATTGCCATTGTTATTTAACTTCTCCACCCTCCCCAGTCTCCACAAAAAAAAGATTTGCTGAAAGACTCAGTGACCACTTGCAGCCTCAGAGTGTGCCTTTTCTTGGACATATGCTGACCTCCCCAGTAAGCTAAGCATATGCTCTATATTCCTTCCTAGCAATTAGGTCAAAGCCCACAGGGTAGGCCCTGGCTCACCAAGGGAAGCCAGTTGCTTGGTCCAGAAGTTAGGTTCCCACGTGAATCTGATACTCCAAGGGGAGCCAGGATCTGTATTACAACTTGTCTCCAGCAATCTCTGCATCTGAAACACAATCTGACAATAGCACCAAAGGTCATTTATTTGTGTATCTTGTGCCTGAATGACAATTTCCTTTCCCTTACTCTTTGGACAAATTGAAAAGCTCAAAGTCAGAGCCCCCATATTCTCATTCCCTTGTACCTTAGTACATTTCCATCCTCCCAGTAGATCTGCTTCCTCTTATCAAGGATTCTGGAACCCCTACATTCTTATCTCTTCTAGTCCTTAAGTGATTTGTAATTCTCCCTCACTGCCTGGCAGCTCCATCCATTCTACCATCACTTCAATTTAAAAGCCTACAGAGAGCAGACATTCTCTGAGCTCCCATTACTATCCTTCCATCTACATGTAAAACACCTTTCTGTCCTACTCAATTTCCCTCTTCTCCCCACCCCCATCTCTTTCATCTATTCCCATCACTCACTTTTATCTAGATTTTGGCAAGGATCCAACTTACTCTGCCCTCCTCTTCTAGTTAATTAATCTCCCAACCAACATCTTAGCCTCTCACTTCTTTGATCTCTTTAATGTCAAGTACCTTCACCTAGCAGGTGTGGTAGCTCACACCTATAATTCTGGCAATTGGGAGACTGAGGCAGAGGATCGCTTGAGCTTAGGAGTTCAAGACCAGTGTGAGCAAGAACAAGACCCTGCCTCTACTAAAAATAGAAAAATTAGCCATGCATTGTGATGGGCATCTGTAGTCCAGCTACCCAGGAGGAGCCCAAGAGTTTGAAGTTGGTGTGAACTAAGTTGATGCCATGGCACTCGAGCACAGGCAACAGAGTGAGACTCTGCCTCAAAAAAGAAAAATCACCTTCACCTCTATTTTCAGTTCAGTTACCATACTTGACCCTATTCATCATCTAGAACCATTTTACCTATGAGACCCTTAACCTTCAGTGACCTATACCCTAATCATAATGAGCTCTTACTCTTTCAGAGCATGTTCTTCAACTCCAATGAACTCTCCAAGCCTGGCTCTTTCAGTCCATAGGGTCTCTCGGCTTCCCATCATTTTCACTGATAATATCACTAGTGTCCTAATTCCCTCCCCATCACCAATTCCTAACCTTAGGTCAATCTAGCCATCTCAAAGCCATGCTATTTAGGGATACTTCAGTAATCATAATTTCAGCAGCAACTCTCAGCCCTTTTCCTTGTCACTGTCTTCTTCTACTGTCCTCAGTGACTATTGACAATCTTCACTCTGGTGCCACTTATCAATATTTAACCCTTTTATCATCCCCTCCTACTTCACAGAGAAAAAAAGAGATGACAAAGGACAAACTGCCCCAAACCTGTATCTTTCCTACCTTCAAACTTAACTACATTATATTGCCCCTGTCCTGTTCTCCCATCTCAGAGGAAGGGAGCAGCATCCTTGTGTCTAAAAGTCAACCAGTTGACTCTAGATCCTACCCCTTCCTGCCTTATCACAATGCTTACTCCACCACACATCCCTCCTATCTTCAAACTCTTCTTCCACAGAAATGTGTGCAAATGTTTTCCAAACTTAAAAAATAGTCTTCCCCAACTCTGCCTCCTTCTCAAGGTGCTTCCTTATTTCCCTTCTTTTCACTTCTGTCTCTGTCTCCTCACCTTCCATCCTCATTCTCCTCAATCTGGCTTTTGAACAAGTTCACCTGATTCCCAGATCGCAAGGCTTCACTTCACTAGTCATTCTTTTACTTATGTAGCACTGACAACATTGAGCACTTAGAACTTGAAGCTCCCTGTTAATTTCTGTGCATTCTATTTCTCCTTCAACCTCAGACCATTGTTCTCATTCTTCTTCACTCATCTTCTTCTAGCTGAAGATGAAGGTACTCCCTGGATTCTAGATTTGGTCTCCTCTTCCATACTCTCATCAAGGTGACACCACTGATATCCCAGGGACTCATACATCTCTACATTCCACCTTGACTTTCTTCTTACTTCCAGACCCATATCTCAAAACAGCCTTTGGAAATCTCCTTTTGGATTCCCTACAGGTATCTTAGATTCAATGTATCCAAATATAAACTCCATCAGCTTCTCTCAAAATTCCTTCTATAGTTGATCTGCCCCACACTAGTTTGCTGAAGATGCTGAGGAGATTTGGTCTGACTCAACTGCAGGCTGGGCTGTTGAACCTAAAGGAGAAGCTCTAAGTCCTTCTGCATTCCCTCCAGCTCAAACTTGTGGTGCATTATATCCATGTTCTGGGAACAGGCAGGCCTAGAAGAGCTTTCCTACTCCTACTCCTTCTCCTGAGCATCAACATCCTCCTAAGCCTAACACTTCAACAGTATCTTTAATTCCTCCCTTCTCTTAGCTTCTCATTTAGACCCCAGTAACTCTCTATGGAACGTCCAGCATGATGTTCATGTCCAGGATAATACCCGAATCCATGACCTAAGACTTTCCCAGCTGAGTTACCTGGGGTAAGATAGGATTATCTCAGCATCTGAGTCCTTTGTACTATTGAGGTTGGTAAAAGATGGTACTTATTTACTAACCCAAAGCAGAAACCAGTAATTGAATTTGAAGGATAGAGCTACTTTCTTACAGAACAACAACAAAAAGCACTTCCAAAGACAGCCTCACTGCCCCAGTAAGCAAAGGTAGTGGTACTCTGATCAGCTTCAAGGACAGGCTAAGGAATTGGAGGTTCCTCTTACCAGCTCTTTGCTGAAAAGAAAAGGGATGCTGGTTTTGCTGCACACAGCCCAGTTGATGAAATTCTGCACATGCTCAAACTGACGGTTGAGAACCATGATGCTCTGTAACTGCTGTTCCAACTTCCGCTTTCTTTCATTAGTAATGCCCTAGATATATAGAGAGAAGACAGAGTCCCTGATTCTGTTCTTGGACTATAGTCCTACTTCTTGGGAAGACTATGTGTGTCAGTGTGAGCACTAATGGAATCAGATGAGACTATACCCCTGAAAAGACATCAGGATAGGGTGCTGCCATGGGATACTGGCAGACAGAAGAATGGAAATAGAGATGGTGGGAGAGTCTATATTACAAATAAATATGAAATGGGTAATAAATGAATGAGGAAATGAATGAATGTCTACATGATTTGGGCATAACTTGGTGAAGAAGATGGATTGTTTTGTGAGTCTCTTTTCCTAGCCTATTATCCTGCACAGTCCAGGATGGTAACTACCTAAGAGAGATAGCATGATGAGAGTGAGAACTGATTTTCCAGCCCTTAATGAGCTACCCTCCCAAATTAGGTTGGGCATTTTAAGATACAGGGAGAAGCAAAGAGCTATGGAAACTACATATCTGGATTCTAGCCCAGGATATTCTGGGCCCTGGGACTAGTTTGATCTGTGCTTGGCTTATGACCCAGTGAGAACATAGAACCCATTCATCTGATCCATCTTTCCATGTATACCTCCAGTTCTTCTATAAGTCCATTGGCCTGTTTGTTCAGCTCATTCATCAGAACCATCTTGGCCATTTTTATCTGGTTTTCCACCTTCCTGTGCTGATGCTTCACTTCAAAAATCCTGTGAACATGATGGGACAAAATATGGTGAGTCCTTCCCTTATGGTCTTATAAGGGCTGAGAGACACAAGAGTCAAACTCAGAGGCTGCCTATTAAGATCACACCCCACCAGATATCAAATAAAAAGAGAATCTTCCTCCACCACCCCACCCACTCAAAACCTCTTGGTTTAAGAGGGCAAATGGCCCAAAGGTCAACTTGGTTTTCTCTAGGTAAACCCAGTAGCTCACTGGTTGGCACAGCACTTGAAGTAAGACCAAGAGAAAGACTGTGGGTATGATTTCACATAATTTTCTGTTTTAAAAAGGAGGACACTTCAATAAATAGTGACATGAGGTAAAAAGAGCATGGGCAGAGACAGAAAGCAGACTAGTGGTTTCTGAGGAGTAGGAGATACTGGGGGGAGAAAGGAGAGTGACTAACAATGTGCATGGGGTTTCTTTTGGGGGTGATAAAAATGTTCTAAAAGTAGATAATGATTATTAATAGTTGACAATTCTGTGAAAATACTAAAAGTCAATGAATTGTACATTTTAAAAGGGTGATTCTATGGTATGTGAGTTATAACTCAGTGAAGTAATTTTAAAAAAGAGCATGGGATTTGAAGTCACTATAAACCAACCTTCCAAGCCCAGATCGTTCACTGACTAGCTGTGTAATCTCAGGTAAATCACATAACCTCTCTGAACCTCAATTTCCTCATCAGCAAAATGGTAGATAATCCCTGGCTGAAAAAATTATAAGAAGTGAACAAAATAATGCATGTATGATGCCCGACCCAGTGCCTGACACATGATGAGCTCTCAGTACCTACTAATTCCTCTTCCTATGTTATATCATTATATCATTTGTAGATTAGTATAGAAAACATTGGTAAAAGGATAATAAAGGGCAGATTGCCACTTACTTGTTATTCTCTCATAATAAACAGCACTCTCTACCCTAGTACCTACTCTGTACCCTTTTTCTCAAGCACCTACTTCTAGGCAGTCCATAAGTTTATTCTTTGGTCCAGACTCACTCTGATCATCCTGACCTAACTTGGCCTCAGTCAAGATGATCCAAAGACCCCTCACTGTCCCAGAGACCTCTAACACCAGGACATATGCCTCCTAGGATATGCCCACATTGCTTAATCACATGTCTTCTTCATAGGCACTACATCTGATAGCCTGGTATTGGAACCCAGGATGTGAGAGAACAGAGCATTTCCAGCACTGGCAAGGCTCTAGCCTGTGCTACCTGTCCTCAATTTGCTTTGCAGATGTCTGTAGACTGGATTTCTTATGTGCCACCTGTGTTGTCACACTTTCCAGAAGCATCCTCTGGTTTTGCAAAACTTCTTCAACATGTCTGCACCTAGGGGATGAGGCAGAGAAAAAGCTAAGGAGGGCTGATTCTTATTCTAAACATGCTAGCCAACCAGAGTCCCCACAGTGCACTGTCTCAGCCAGGACCATGAAGGCTGTAATTACATCCAGGAAAGTCAAAGGCACTGCAGGTTCTTGGCCCATTAGGACTTTTCCAGAGAAGCCCTACAACAAGAACAGATAAAAACTTCAACCCTGGGGCTGCAGGTTGGCTTGAGCAGGAAGAGGATTTTGATGTTCAGGATTTTGATCCCAGAGCTCTCCCAAGTAAGGAGTCTAGAGCCCTCCCAAAGCTCCCTTCTAGGCAGCCTTCCAGCCCCACCTGTGTTCTTTGTGTTCCACCATTAGGCAGCTATGGCATGTGAGCACGTCACAGGTCTCGCAGAACAGCTTGAGTACTTCTTGCGTATGTAGAGGACAGTACAGGGTGAAGTCCCCAGAACCACCATTCACCCCTGCCAGAGAAGATGGAAAAAGTGGGCTTCTCTTGCTCAGGTCAACCTCTTAGTTAAGTTTTGATGAGCAGCTCTTGGCCTTCAATGGACACCACAGAGATATAGAGCTTAGAGGAGGATGTGCAAAAAGGATATGCCTAACCAGGGCCACAAGGAGAAATTCAGGCTCAGCCTCACTGGATTTGCCCAGCTGTCTAGAAATAGCACTCTCTCAAGCCCCAGCATCCCTCCATCTGCAAGAAGCTGAGGAAGGTACTTGCTACTGCTGCACATGAATCTCTTGAAGAATAATGAATTCTTAAAAATTAACCTAAACTTCTTCATTGGTTCTAATATTTCAAGGTCAAAACCAGCTATTCAGCCTTTCCAGGCTCCAGGCTGGATCTAATGAACCATGAACTCTGGTTTCTGTAGGTCTGACAATGTAAAACCCCTCCCATAATTCCAGAGCCTTGGGAAAAGACTTTCAAGAAGACTATCATTTAAAATAAATGGTGCTGAATGGACAAATGGATAAGCTCTGATCCAGACTGTCAAATTAATCATGTAACCAAGTAGAAGTGAGATATGATTACACTAAATAGAGGTGAAAGGTAGGGAACTCAGCTAGCTTCCATGATAATTCAAGACTATTCCTCCCTCACCATCTCACCCACACACACCTACCCCACCCCCAAAAGAGAGAGACTAGAGTGAGTCACCCCTGTTTCTGAAGGAGACTTCCTTCCTTTAAGAAAGTCTCTGACACCACTATCTTCTCCCCTAGCAAGGAAATAAGCTCAAAGAGCTATTCTCCAAGGATTTTAGGATTTAGCATTGCTTTATGGCACAGGAGTAGGTGGGGAGAGGGGCAATTGATACCTGGAGATCCCTTTTGGGCCCGGGAAAAGAGCAGGCCCCCAGAGGCAGGGCCATGCTGGTGCTCCTCTGTGCAAGAGCTACACAGCCAGCGGTTGCAGTAGGTGCAGAGGATGTGTGCTGCCCTTTTCTCTTTGCACTCAGAGCAGTTCTGGAAGCAGAGAGTTCTGGAATTACTGATAATATCCTCATTTTGACCTGCCCCTACAAGTGACAAATTCTCTAAGGACTGCAGTCCTGTATGTCTGTTCCTGCAGTATTCTAGAGTATAGTCTGTTCTAAGGAGCTGCCTGGTAATATGTGAGGAATCGTAAAGGAAAGTTCTTTGTGACTAAAAGGATGGTGGCTGCCTTGTGGGCTGTTCATACAAGTCCAGTGCTAAAATTGAGGCTACCTAGATGAATAAGGCAAGGATCTGACCTCAAGATATGCACAGCCTGGGCTAGGAGCGGTGGCTCATGTCTGTAATCCTAGCACCCTGAGAGGCCAAGGTGGGCGATTGCTTGAGGTCAGGAGTCCGAGACCAGCTTGAGCAAGAATGAGACCCTGTTTCTACTAAAACATAAAAAAACTATCCAGGCATTGTGGCAGATGCCTGCAGTCCCAGCTACTCAGGAGGCTAAGGCAAGAGATCTGCTCAAGCCCAGTTTGAGGCTGCTGTGAGCTATGATGCCACCGTACTCTATCCAGGGCAACAGAGTAAGACTCTGTCTCAAAATAAATAAGTAAAAATATATGCACAGCCTGGAAAGGATGGTACCTATTAAATGGGTAATGCTATGATAAAAGGATATAATAAGTACCAAGAAAGCAAAGGGAGGTTTCCAGGAACTCAGCTTAGGAGTGGCCAGGAAAGTTTTCACATAGAGGTAACATTGGAGTTGGATATTGAATGACAAGTAGGTTCATCAGGCAGACAAGGGAGGAAATTGTTATAATAGAGGGAAAGTACAGGCAAAAGCAGAAAATTCAACATGCCTTCAGAGAGAAGAAAGCCCCAGATGTGGGAGTACACAGAAAGATGATCAAACACAGTTAAGAGAGAGTAAGTACAAACTTAACTTTCACAGCGTGTTTCCACACCTGCAGTCTGCCTGATCTGAAAGTACCTAGGCTTTTCTTAGTCCAAATGTTCATTTATTTGGTCAGCAAATACCTTGCCAGGGCTGATATTAAACATAATGAGGAGAGAAGATTTGGAAAAACTTGGCCTGTGTGTGCCTGAATCATACAGGCTGCTAAAATGATGTGGATTCTGAAAATTTTACTAATTAACCTACCAACTTCCTGAAAGTAGAGTACATGAATCTATTTCCCTAGAACCCAGCCCAGAGCCTGGCACATGTCAGGCATTCAATAAGACTTAGATACAGGAACAAGTAAGTAAATTAGTGAATGAATACAATGTAGTGAAAAGCTACCTTAGTGGAGAAAGGGACAGAAGGGGTACCAGTCAGTAAATGATGTAAAATTTCACAAAAAAGGCTTATAGTTGTTAAATACAGGCAAGATTAACGTGCCCATTTAATCCAGGCTAGTGTGTGTGAATTTCAACTCAGGGGGGCATAGAAAAGGAAATAAAAGGTATTTTTCAGTAAGAACTGTAAAAAAGAGAAAAATACCTAGAAACACTCAGTGATTCTTCATGTACTTTAAGATAATAACATTCACCTTCTGCTCAAAGTATTAACATTTTAAAAAAAAGACAACCTATAATTTTCACTTAATAGAAAACCCCCTCTTTGTATTCCACAACTCAAATGTTTTTTATTTTCATCTAGATAGAAGGATGGTTGGATAGATGGTTGATGATTGGGAAAATTGATACAGGAATAACAAGTCAGAGTAATGAATGAATAGACAAACTGATGTACAGAGGACTCACAGGTTTCTGAAAAGGATCAGCTGCTTCTTTCCTTGTTCTGACTTACCCTGGCCATCTTGGGTTGCCCAGTAGGAGTGCACTGCATTAAAAACTGTTCAGTTACATCCCTAGAAAGATATACTCGCTTACATCCAGGATGGGAAGTAAGCTCTGCAGGGGAAAGAAAGACAATAGAGTCAGAGCAACATGGCAGATTATATATGAGGCCTAGACACAAAGCTTTGTAATAACACTAAATAGCAATACCCACTTGTGCCAAAATGAGCTACATATGATGTCATAGCCTACATTTACCACGTAGGTGCCCTGAACATGACCATCCTATTAGTGGCCTGCCCTACAAACAATCTGGTCTCCTTATATCTTTTTATTTACCTGGCCCTATCTTTTTCCCATCCTCATAAATAACGCTACTAGAAGCCAAACCCTGCTCTAGTTCTGATAATTAGGGGCATTCCTGCTGTTCCCATTCCTCATTCCAAATCCCTAAAAGCCCAGCACCCATCACTGGCTAAGATTCAGAGAGTTAGTTTAGCCAGGGCACAGCTCCAGTCATTAAAGTTACCATGGGGCAGGATAAATGAAAATCTCCTAGAAAGGCAAACTTACCTGTCTGCTCATCTAGGAGGTATTTTCCTCTTGTTGCAGCCAATACCAATCATTCTGTCCCCAGGGTTCAGAGGTCTATGGCTGGGCTATCTCCAACTGGTCCCTGTTGGGTAAACTTTATATATGTGTGTTTCACCTATGAACACCTATTCCCCCTGGAGAAATGCAACATTCTCTGACATGGTGGACCTCTGAACTATACATCAGTGGCATGAGACTGCCATCTTGGAGACTACTGTGACTCTTCAGGCCCACCCCAACAGCAGTCACCCTACTGGGAACAAAGAAATGAGCCTCTTGAGTAGAGCAAGGTACTTGAATCCAGGGTTGAGGAAGACCTAGAAAGGGGTCCACTATGGCAGTGAATGCAGCAGTAACACCACAATTTCTCTGCCTTGCCTCATCAAAATAGAGAAGAATGATACAATGGCAGTTGCTCTAGACTTGCAGGTGACAGATGTTAAGTCCAAATACCAGATTTGCCACCCAATGACAAGTTACCTAATGAGCAAGTAATTAAATCTCACTTAATTCCTCTCTGCCCCAGTTTCTTCTTATGTAAAATGGAAAGGGAAAATAAGAATTATTGTGAGGATTAAATGAGATAATACCTGAGAAAGCACATGGTCCTCTATGAATGCAGACTTTGAATTCAAAAGATTTCTGAAGACTCACTCATTCATGGTAAGGCAATAACCTCAATTATCAACTCTTTCTGGTGATAAAAGTTAGATAGTCTGCACAGTTGATTGAAAAAAAAAAAAAGACCACAAATTCTTCCCTTCTCTATAACTATATCTTCGCAATACCACCAGCAGGAGTCTCTACCTTTTGAATCTAAGCTGGCCTTGTGACTTGCTTTGGCCAACAGAATGCAGCAAAAGTGACATCAGCAAGTTCCAAGTCTAGACAACAAGTGACTATATAATATAATTCTGCTCTTGCTCTTAGAACTCTAAGACTGTCATGTGAAAAATCTAACCAGGGATTCAGAGCTGAGAAAGAGCATGCAGAGAGAGGCATCAGTTGTCTCAGGCATCCCACCTGAAACCATCATAAACCAGCTAGCCTCAACTAACCCACCGGTTGAACACAGACACAGTACTGAACACAACAAAGATTGACCAGCCCAGCTCAAACCAAAACCACCATAGGAATCCCAGCCTAACCTGCCAACCTATAGAATCATAAGCTAAATAAAGTTTAGTTGTTTTAACTACTATGTTTGGGGGTGGCTTATATTATGCAGCAAAAGCTAACTGATATACCTGGAAAAATCAAAATCCACAAAATCATTTAAAATAATGATTTAAGCCAGGTGGCCTATACTCCCAGAACTTTTTCAGGCTAAGCAGGTGGCTCACTTGAGGCCAGGAGTTGGAGACCAGCTTGGGCAACACAGCAAGACCCTTTTTTTTTTTATTATCCAGGAGTGGTGGTGTGTGCCTGTAGTCCCACCTACTTGGTAGGAAGGTGGGAGAATTGCTTGAGCCCAAAAGTTTGAGGTCACAGTGAACTATGATTGAACCGCTATACTCCAGCCACTGCACTCCGCTGCAACTGTCTGTCAAATAATAATAATAATAATAAAATACTCTTCCCACCCCTTTCTCTTGAGCAGAAAAACAAAAACCAAAAACTCTATCAGTCTTCACAGAGCCATGGGTGTTAATGACAAGAATAGTGACCAGGCTGGGTGCCCATAGCTCAAAGGTTACAGTGCTGGCCCTGTGAACCAGGGCAGGCAGGTTTGAACCTGGCCAGGGCCTGCTAAACAAAACAAACAAACAAACAAACAAACAAAAAAAAGAATAGTGGCAAGAAGTGAACAAAGATGCTCTTCACAAATGACATCATCCAGGTGAATAAAGTTAATGTCCCTCACTTCTTGTGTTTATTTTTATTTTGAGACAGAGTCTCACTATGTCACCCTTGGTAGAGTGCTGTGGCGTTACAGCTCACAGCAACCTCCAACCCTTGGGCTTAAGCGATTCTCTTGCCTCAGCCTTCCTAGTAGCTGGGACTACAGGCATCCACCACAATGCCTGGCTATTTTTTGTTGCAGTTGCCACTGTTTTTTTAGCTGGCCGGGGCCGGGTTTGAACCTGCCACCCTTGGTATACGGGGCTGGCACCCTACCCACAGAGCCAAAGGCATCACCTGTCCCTCACTTCTACTTGGCTTGCCCCACGGAGACCCTCCTTATAAAAATGCTGCTTTAGGCTCAGCACCCGTATCTCAGTGGTTAGGGCACCAACCACATACACTGAGGCTGGTAGGTTTGAATCCCGCCCAGGACGCTAAACAATGACAACGGCAACAACAACAATAAAAAAAATAGCCAGATGTTGTGGCAGGCACTTATAGTCCCAGCTACTTGAGAGGTTGAGGCAAGAGAATCACTTAAGCCAAGAGTTTAAGGTTGCTGTGAGCTGTGATGCCACAGCTCTCTACTGAGGGTGACACACTGAGACTCTGTCTTACCAAAAAAGAAAAATAAAAAAGCTGCTTTAATTGTTGAAAGTGATTTACACATGGCTTCCAACTCCCTTATACCAAATGTCCAAATTTAATGAAACATAGCCTTATTAGCAGAATGAAAAAAGAGAAAAAACTGAATAGTTCAGGTAAGACCTCATCACACATCCTCTATCTCCCTTGGCCTTAAAACCAAAATCTTAGGCTTGGCATTCGGTACCCTTTGAATTTGGCCTTACCCTTCTTTATTCTCATCTCTAGCTTCATATGCCACACATCCTATGTCTTTGCCAATATCTCTGCTATCTCTTGAATACACCAAACATTTCCATGACTCTGTGTCTATGAAAATGCTGTTCCATATTCCTGAAATAATGTTTTATTGTTCCTGTCCTTTTCATACAAACTCCTATTCATCCCTTCAAACCTGTCCAAATGTTCCACCTTTGAGAAGCAGGGAAATTTCCCCCAGGATAGGTTAATTAGTCCCTCTTCTAAGTTCCCACACATTGTAAATATACTTCTAGTGTAAGAAATATCACATTGCATTTTAACTATCTGTTCACATGTCTGCGTATAAAGTAATCCACTACTGGTATTAAAGAATATTGCCTGATTTTGAGCATATCAGATAATAACAGAGTAAGTCCTTTATATCATCAATAGGTTCTTAGAAACTGCAACTTCAAGTGAAATGACATAAAAAGAAACCAATTTTTTTCTCATCAATGTTATAAACAATGCATGTCATTTCACTTACAGTCATAGTTTCCACAATGCACTCACAGCATCTTATGAGGACTTAATAGTATTTCTTTTGGGCTTCTGTGTTCCATGTGTATAACCTTGCACCCACAGCCAGTGAGTAAGAGAAAGTAGTAAGAAGCCATCTGGAAGTCTTCTGGGTGACAGAAAAAAGCCAGCCCAGGATGATTTTAAAAAACAAAACAAACAAACAACAACAACAAAAAAGCAGAGGTGCAGTGCTTAGAAAAGACTGTGAATAGGGAAATGTGGATTCCAGGGCCAAGACTGGCACTATCTGTGTAATCTTGGATGAGTAACCCCTTCCATTGAACCTTACTTTCTACATCATTAAAACAAGGGGAATAGGAATAGCAAGGAAATGTGGATTATCCACCAACCCTTTTACTCTGACTATAAAGCAATCAGGGTTCATAAATATTTCCCTAGACAAGATGGGAAGGAATAGATAACCAAAGGGCAACCTAGTTATCATCCTTGTAAGAAAAGCAGCTGGGGGGCGGGGAGGGCTGGGCTGAATTTAAAAGATTCCTGTGAAGAGGGGCTACTGCAGCAGAGAGCAAAGATGAGGAATCATCACAGTGGTAGCCATCCCAGGGAGGCTACAGGTCCCAGAGTGAACACAGAGGACATGTGCTCTCTTTGTGTCAAAACACTTCTGTCCAGAAATTCTTCTCTTCCCTGAGGTCTCTACCCCTCCATCAAACAGTATCAATCTTGAGCTTTTATAAAAGGATTCTCCATTTTTCAATGAGGATACAAAAACAAAGTTTTATTTTAGACAACATCAACTTTTAGAGCTGTGGATATATGGTATATAAAATAACCAAACATCTACTTACAATATTTAATATTAATTTAGTTATTAAGACTTATTTAAATCACATTGTACATAAATGTTGTTTAGATTTAGTGCTTTTTTTTCCTATTTGAATTATTTAAGCAACAGCCTTGCATTTTTATTTCGCATATAGGAACATTAATTCTGAGAAATATAGAGTCATGACTCCAAGTCCACACGATTATCCCCAAAGGAGGAGGGGCTTCTGCTTCCAGAATGAGGAAGTCACAGGCACCAGTGGTGCTCCTGGGAGCCTAGGGACCTAGAAGCATCTCTGAAAACTGAGGATGTTCAGTCCACCTGTCACAAGAGCAAATGCATCTGGTCCCAAAGAAGTATGGGACAAATTTACATCTGTTTACCACTACCCTCTGAACCAGGGACTTTATATGTGTTAGTTCACTTAATCATCAAAGTATCTCTCAGAGATAGGTATTGTCCCTATTTTACAATTGGAGAGACTGAGGATCCAAGAAGTTGTCACCCATCAAAGATCATAAAAGACGGACAGAACTACAGTTGGAACCCAAGTCTGTCTGCCTCTAAAACCCATGTCCTTTCCACTGTGCTGTGCTCCTCTGTAATTTAACTGTAAATAAATAAGCTCATTTGTTTTAACTACATAATCTGATTATAAACAAAATATTTCATAATAATGATCAGATTCTATAATGACTTAGACATTGGGAAAGAGAAGCTAGGAATAAAGTGTTTAGAAATACGATCTCTTGAGAAAAGGCAAGTGCAATAGTTTTTCTGCCAGGAGAAAATAAATCTGGAGGCAGTTTCATTCTGTAGAGCAGTAGTTCTCAAAATCTGCTACAAATTTAAATTGTAAGAGGTTTTAAGTATCCTGATATCTAGTTTCAACCATACCAATTAAATCAGAGTTTTATTTAGTGGATTCCAATCAGTATTTTTAAAATTGCCCAGGTATCCAGGTATAGTGGCACATGCCTATAATCTCAGCTACTTGGGAGCCTAAGACGGGAGGATTGCTTGAGTCCAGGAGTTCAAAGCTATTGTGCAACATGATCAATAGCCACTGAACTCCAACCTGAGCAACATAGTGAGTCCCTGTCTCAAAAAAAAAAAAAAAATTCCCCGGGTGATTACGACGTACCACCAAATTTGAACATCAGTACCTTAGAGAGAGTACCACTTTCCCTGTGGCTCAACCTGATAGCTCACCCTATACCATGCAGCTGAGAAAAGCAGGGTCACTTGGTATTTAAAAGAGGCTCCAAGAAGTTCTGAAAGACTCTGAAGTCATGATGTATTTCTCTTCTGAGTGAGAAAAGGACAGATACTCTCCAGACAGACAGTGACCTGATACCCAGGTACTCTGGGGGGTTGGTGCAGAATTGGAGAACACATTTTGCCTCCCTCGGGGCCCAGCTCAATTGAGGGGCCCAGCTCAACTGAGGGACCCAGAAGCAGGCTTAGGGGAGCCTGCAGTTTGGCACTACAATAACTGCTGCTGGGGCCTAGAGAGTGTGCTAAGCAAGGGGAACCTATGCTGGGTAGTCTAACCTTCAGATATGAACAGCAGGGCCAAGGCAATATGAGCTCCAGGGGTTTAGGGCAGAAGAAAAATCTCAAAGAGGTCTCAGAAAGCTGTTATTGAGTCAGCTCAGGCCACTGTGTATACACCCCAAGTACATAAGCCTGAGCCAAATGCTAAGCAACCCTCTGAGGGTTAGGGAACCCTTCATTCCACAGATTTTGTCCAAGACTTTATGAAGTTTGCAGCTAAGGTCTAAGCTCTAATCCCAGAAGAACACTGGTGTCCTCTGAAGCAACCTGGTGCTC
Source organism: Perodicticus potto (assembly GCA_963574655.1). Lineage (NCBI taxonomy): Eukaryota > Metazoa > Chordata > Mammalia > Primates > Lorisidae > Perodicticus > Perodicticus potto. The sequence goes on from CAUYRH010068848.1 coordinate 25,100, forward strand.
TTCTGCCAGTTCTCACCTGTAGAACCAAAGCTGGACAAACTTTCACTGGTCCTCTAGCCAATTGCATACCCCAAAGATGGTGACATAGAGGCCCTGAGAGAGCAAAGGACTTAGGTAAAAATCACACAGCCCTTGTAAAACACAGGCGATACCCTCAACCACTGAGCAGTCCCTGATTACCTCTGTAGCCACAAGTAAAACACTCTACCTCCCTATGTCTCTGTCAGTCACTGAGCAAGGAGAAAAAACACTCTAATTGTATCCCCTGGCAGGTTGGTCATCTACACTTAACAATTCCTGCCCTCCCATTGCCAGGCAGTCCCAGTATACTGAGCATCAGCTAAGGCACCCACCAGATAGCCTTCTGAAGCCTTCCTGTGCCCATAACTGAGAGCAGCACCACCTTCCAGAAACATACTGCACCCACTCCCCAGTTATCCACCCCTTGCTAGAAAGACAGATTTTGATCCAAGTCACTCCTAAGGTGACTGCTGCTTCTGCCAACAGGTTTACCCATGGCTCTGTTGCCTGTGATTAGAACAACACCTGGAAGAAAAGTCATAGGAGCAACAGGTGAGAACACCACAGGTCCCAGAGGACAGTGCTTAGCAAGCGCCCAGGAACACCCACCCTCCATGCTGCAGCAAGCCAGACTGCAGGGCCTAAGGCTCAGGGAGTAGGAACTGGGCAGGGTAGGGAGAGCAGCCTCAAGCCTCTTCTCCCTTCTCTGATGCATCCTCAGCCAGGGCTGCATTTCTCTAGCTCAAGCTCACCTGAAATACTCCTGTAAGAAAGGGCTTGGTTGACTCCTCCTGTTCCTGTTTATCTTGAAGACTCTGCAGCAATTTTCCCAAACTGAACAGCAAGAGGGAGACCTCAAAGAGGCGACTCTCTTCCTAGCTGCATCTCCTTCCTAATCCTCTGGGTGCCTTGGAATAAGCAGCTCAGAAGGAAGAAAACGAGATTTTCAACTTTCAGGAACTAGCTCTGTCGCCCTCTGCACAGCTCGGGAGGCCATCATTCTCAGCCTTCTAAGGACTCGATCCAAAAATCCTTCAGCCCTCCATGTTCCCCAAAATGACAGTGCTCATGTGTGGCTGGAACCTGCCCCGATCCGGCAGCTCATTTAAATAGAGCTCATCATAACAACAGTGTTGGTGGAGAAGTGAGTAGCTACAGGGCCCTGGGGACCCCCTGTTTATACGTAGGAAGAATGATGCAATCTGGGTATCAAAATAGCAATCCAGAATGGAATAACAGGCTCACGCAGCAGCGGTGCCTGCACAGCCAGAGCTCAAGTTGACACACTCTGTCAGCCCCACACTGCTGCAGCGCGCAGATGCCAGGCACACATTCTCACCGCATCATTTAAAAAAACAGCAGGAGCCTGAGATATCCCCCCCCAAGCCCCCGGCATTGAAGGAGCGTGTTTGGGGGGGGCCTTCAACAGACATTAAAATCTGTCTCTTACACACTCACCTGCTCCTGCCACTTCACCTGAAGTCCTTATCCTGTGACGTCACAGTCAGTTGCCATAGTGACCAACTGTCCGTCACAGGCAGAGGATTAGGACTTCAGACAGAGGAGACACACGTGATGCACAAAAGTCCTGGGAGGTGTCCCTTGGCAGCTAACTCTGCCCCACGGGGAGATACAGTTGCACACAAGCGGGGGTGGGGGAGGGAAGGGGAAAGAAACAACAGGATTGAATTGGTGGAAGACATTAGGATGGGGCAAGACTACAAGCATAACATAATTTCAAAAGCACAGAACAACCAGATGAGGGGGCATAGCCCTGGATGAGCTGGGAAAGACTGGCAGGAAAGTAAGCACCTGCAGGGACCCAAATGCTAAGGTGAAGAGCTTAACCTTTATCCTAAAAATTAACCCAAAAGGGTTCTAGACATTCATTGAGTTGGTTTTATGATTGAGTTGATGGACTGGACACAGAGAGGTCAGGAAAGAGACTTGTCCAGCGCATTAGTGGGATCCTGAATGAGATTAGAAATAGAAAAAAGGGACAGAGAGTCATTTCATAGAGAACTAACAGGACATGACCAAATTAAGATGTTAGAGGAAGTCATGGTGCGTGAAGAACAAGAAATCAAGTGGCTAGTCTGCCATGAGGAAAAAGAACCATTGCCAAATCTCATTTTACCTATGTCCTCATTTCTCTGGCATCCATACTTTTTTAAAAAAAATCTGTAAGAGGATCTTACTCTGTCACCCAGGTTAAAGGGCAGTGATGTCACCATAGCTCACCACAACCTCAAACTCCTGGATTCAAGCAATTTTTCTGCCTCAGCCTCCTGAGTAGCTAGAACTATAGATGCCCACCCCCACACTTAGCAAATATTTCTACTTTTCT